>JAECUM010077495.1:0-28781 GCA_016617855.1 Megalonaias nervosa
CGCTCTTTTGCATACCAGGGCCCAGCAATGTGGAACAGATTGCCCACTGCACTCAGACACAAAGACACAGTGATCTCATTCAAGAACACTCTTAAAACTCACCTATTTCAACTGCAGGAACAGACTTAAAGACCTAATAATGTTTCCTTACCTTAAATATTTACAGCATGTTTTCTGTTTTCTAATTTCATGGTGTTTGTTTTTATTTTTGTAATCATATCATTATATATGTTTTTTTAAGTGTTGTCAAATGTTGTAAAGCGCTTAGAGCTTCTAAAGATTAGGCGCTATACAAAGTCCTCATTATTATTATTATTATTATTATTATTATTATTATTATTATTATTATTATTATTATTATTATTATTATTATTATTATTATTATTATTGAATGTACACAACATTTGGAAATAATGTCTATACCATGAAGATGAAGGAAAATACGTCTAGTTTTGTTTCTCTGTAGAGATGCAGAGTGCTCTTACTGTGTTAAGTTGACAATTGACACCAATATTGGCTTAATCAATTAAGCCAATTGATAAATTGCAACCGAATATAATTCGAGATACCTCAAGTGAGGAAGGAAACCTTTGTTTGATAATGGACTAGTAGAACTTAAAACAGGACATTAAAGATTCTGGAAACCAACACATGCTAACGCTGCAGCTAGTTGCAAACCTAACTAAACTATGTATCTGGTAATATATAAGCACAGAGATTTCCAGCTAGTGAACTGAAATCTTTGAATGCCAAAACGTGTACATATGTCTTCCTAAAACCAACCACAAGTAAAAATATTGCAAGGTTAAATCAAAGTGCGATGAACTGTGCGATGTACACAAATTGGAAACAAAGTATCTATCCCAGCCGTTGTCCACTGATCAAGACACAACTACAACGTTACGTGAGCTCTTAAGTTTAAAACATCATGATTACAATTTGAATGTAAATGTTGTCATCAGTTTTTACCTATGTTAGTTTGTAAGGTAAATAAGTATTTGCATTTCTTGAATCACGGAAACGAATTTACATATACCATGCTTGATCAGTTTAGTTCCGATTTAAGACATACAACACGTTTAAAATCGCTAGCTATTTTAATTATGTCAATAACAGGAACACAACAATTTCAATCTATTAAAGTCTTTGTTGGAATTGCCTGCAAGATTGACTGGCATTCTTCATTGTTTATAACAACATTAATTTTCTCATATCTTAGGCCAGTTGGTGTCGTTTGAAGAAAAGACAGGTGACAGAAATTCCACTAAACGCTCTCCATATTACATACAATGTTTAAAGTTGTATTGGTGCCTTTAAAATCAAACTGCAAACACACACACACACACACACACACACACAACATATATAATTGCTTTTGTTTCCGACCCACATAAATATTTTTTTTTTGTTATCCTAATGGCAACAAAACCCTTGAACTTTAGCAGCAGGGAGTGTGAAGAGACTGTTATGTATATATAATTTAATTGTTTGTTTATTAGTTTTATATTTTTTTATTCCATTACATGCTATTGTAATGGAACATTGTTTGCTGGACCTGACGTTGTCCAAAACTGAGTTTTATTATTATTTTTTTTATTTTATTTATTTCATTTATATAAACAACTAACAATATCTTCAGTATTCAGTATGTGTATGGGCTAATTAACAGAATTATTATTCAAGTAAACATGTTGATTTGGGTCAGGGTTTTGGAGAATCCAAAGTGAATTTTATAGGTTAATGTGTTGTAGGTAAACAAGGTTTATTAGATCATGCTAGAAAGTTATTTTCCATTAGGTAATGGTTGTTTTTAGAAACTGCTAATAAGTGACCTGAGTTCAAACAGAGAACCATGTTATCTTGTGACTGTCAGAATTCTACCAGTTGTGCTTTAACGCCTAGCACTTTAAGTTGTTTTATGTTGTGCCCAGTTTGGGCTGAATTTTATTTTCTTCAAATTATTGAATTCAAGTGATCATTTTCTCTGGAAATGCAAAAGTGCTCTGACAAAATTCTTCGATATAAACATTCACTGGAATTTATACTGAATTCAAACCTGGAATAATATTTCTGTGATTCAAGAAGAGACTGTTGACACATCATCAGTTCGCTGACTATAACATACGTCATCGGCTTTAATTTTGGATCTCATCGGGACTTAAACTCAGTTTCATTCAGGACTTTTTATTACTAGGCCTTGTGACTTTAATTCTTGGATTATTTTTGCATTTAAATTGCAATACCATAGTTCATTTATCTTAGTTTTCACTTTGTATTCTAGGGAAATTAAAGTTTGCTAAATTTTACAAAGCTTGATGTCTTCACTCTTTTCTGTTACTTAATTTAAGATTATAGACTCGTAACAGAAAATAGAGGGCTCATCCGGGATACGAATTTGGTCAAAATATTTCAGAAAACTTTGTTTTTCAAAATTTAGATTTCCCTAGTTTCGGAATTTTTTTTTAAAAATCCCAAGTATTATTTCATAATTTAGAAATCTTTAGTGAAATCAGCAAGCTTTTAACAATATCATCAAAAGTGGAGATCTTTATTTCATATCCTACCCAGGAGCAGTGAGACTGTTTGAAAAAAGTTGAATTGCTTCAGCTTGCCTGAATATATGATCTTTCTGATTCAAAAGCTTCTTTAACGAAGCAAGAAATGAAACATATTTTGGTTCAATATTTGGTAGAAAAGAATGTTTTTGATGAAAGTGCTTTGGTTTCGATCAGTAAATCTGTATCAGACTCTAACATAAAGGTAAAATAATTGAAATTAAAATACAAGATGGAATTAGTGTTAAGAAAGCTTGAACTTCAGAAAGAGGAGAAGCAAATACAATTAGATAAAGTGGAAAGAGAGGGGAGAATGAAGTTGCAGTTGGAGAAAAGGAGAGAGAGAAAGAAATGCAGTTACAGAAAGAAGGGAAATAAATTTTTGTTAAATTTTTCAAAGCTTCTTGTCTTCACTCTTTTCTGTTACTTAATTTAAGAGCATATACCCTTAACACAGACCAAATTTATTTGCAAAAATAAAGCTTCCTACGGAGGGTGAAAAAATATAAGTGTCAATAACGCTAAAGCAGGGAGGATGAGCAGGCCAAATTTATTTGAGAAAATAAAGCTTCCTACGGATGGTAAAAGAATATAAGCGTCACTGAGACCTCTAACCGGGTTATTTTTTTGTGTCAAATATATTTATTTGTGAGAGTCCCTCATGTGTGTGAGGTTAAAAATACAACTGGTCTCTCAAACAAAAATTTTATCGAGACCTAGTAGTTATCGCGACCGAGGATCATGTAAATATGTCATGATAAATCCATGAGCAACCGCTTGCGTTTTTGAGAAGAAGGTTTTAAACTTAATCATATCCATGTCTCCTGACCACCAAGTCTGATGGATGTTTCTTAACGTGTGGACAGCAACACCGTTGAAGACAACCAAAATGTTACAATTGTCTGATCACTTTTGGTATTTGTGTATATCGCTGAGTAACATATATAATATCGGTGTTTTTCTGTCTGCCTCGAGCTGGATTTGATTATTTGTTCAGTATCACATCATCGTATGCTACAAGATTTTTAATACATCCATCGAGATCATCCACAGATGCAGCATTGTTGATGTCGGTGATAAAATCAGTAATATCATTGTCGTCCTCGTCCAACAATTTTGCATTTTCATTAAAATCTTTAAGCACGTTGTAGAATCGCTGATCATCTACAGATGGTGCTACTGCATACAACTTATCCCACTTGAGCCACCTCATTATCAGGTTAAGCAACAATTGCGTCTTACCAGTCCCAGATGGACCTATGATAATTGCTCTGATATAATTTAGTAGCTCTGGATGACGCTTGACTGGCTCTTGCTTTCGTGTTGCTGAGAAATCAATGATATCCGTGTTGTAGAAATATAATAAGTATATGGATTTATATTGTGTTCGATGCACAGCAATCACCCCCACCAGTGGATTAAAACAATAACAAAGAGGAATACAAAGCCTGCACTTACAGGTAAGTGTGTGAAATGTGGTACAAAAAAAAAAAATTACAAAATTATCTCTCATGCGAAAGGTGGTGATATCGCTGCTTCACTAGGAAAATTACCAGGAGTTTCATTACCCGACTTGATATCCGAGGTAAATCAGCCAAGTCCTGGAGAGTATATAATAAATGAGATGGATCAAGCGTGCCACATTCATGATGTTGCACATCAAAATTCAGATTTACAACAACGACATACTACAGACGTGAAGTTGATTCACACTCAAAAGTCTGTAAAAAAATAAATCTCTCAGGAAATCGCTTAAAAAGTTTTTTAATAAGATCTGGGATGAAAGGTAAACTAATGCTAGGGGCTGGTAATTACACGGCAAGTTATTATTATAATAATTAAATCGATTTATTATAGCCCAAGAGGATATTGGAGGGTAGAGCAGCAATTAGTAAACTTGATGATGCGGCAGGTGTCCCATCTTCTGTTGCTGCAAATTGGTTAGCAAGACAGGCAATATGGCAAATATATATATATATATATATATATATATATATATATATATATATATATATATATATATATACTACTATACTATATATATATATATATATATATATATATATATATATATATATATACCATATATATATATATATATATATATATATATATATATACCACCACCTAAACAAATTTATTTCCCCATTTTGATGTCAGACGGTCCCAATGAGGTTCATCAGGTAGATATTTTGTTTTCATGACATGATGCTATTAAAACTGGTAGACGTCAATCGCGCACATACAAATACGCATTGACTGTCGTGGACGTTGCAAGTGGATATAAAGAAGCAGAACCCCTACCAACAAAGACAGCAACTGAAGTTGCATCTGCGTTTGAATGAATTTATCAACGAGGACCCTTGCGATGTCAACGGTTGCTACATGTTGATCCTGGCAAAGAATTTCTTGGTGCAGTAACGTCGATGATGAAACAACATAACGTCAAAATCAGACTAGGACACACCGCAATTTGTCGTGATCAAGCAATCGTTGAGCAGTTTAATCGAACATTTGCTGAGCGATTGTTTGGATATGAATATGTGCAGGAAATATCCCTGAACAAAGTTCAGGCGGATAAGAGATATCGTGAATGGGTTGCAAGACTACCAAGTGTGATAGCTGCGCTAAAAAATGAAATTACTCGTGGACTTTCTATGACCCCCATCAATGCAATCTCGAAGAAACACATGCCAGTACAACGACGTGACTTTCTCAAAACAACCAGTACTAAGTAATGTGACTGTCAGATATTTATATGAGCCGGGAGAGCTTGAGGGAGGGGGTAAAACAGAGCGACTGACCCAGTCTGGAGTGGAACCACACATGAAATATCCAGCGTGGTAAGATCCACGGGTAGATCTGCAATTTGCACACTAGATTCAACTAATCCTCAACGTGGATTTGTAAGTGAACAATGACAAGTAATTCCTGAAGATACACAATTACCACCAGCTTCACGTTCGTGAATTGGCTCCTCGACGTCGATTACACTCAAGAAAGGTCAACATCACATTTTAGTGTGTATGGCCGAGACAACTATTAATTCTATGCACGGTAAACTGTTGTGGGTCATTAGGAGAATACTGGCACAACATTACTGTGTGACAGCAAGGACAGTTATTATTTTGTTGTTGTTTCAAAGTTATGATAAATTCAATATCAATATTAAAGTCGCACTTATTTTTATTTTGTCACATCGCTGATAATCAGCTATTTTTTTCTTACTATATCATCGTCATTCCCAGTAGTTTGATTATTATTTACTGTGAAGTCTATGATAACCCTCCACACCTGAGATATTTTTTGATTCGAGACACTGCCAAATAAATTAGATTGCACCATTCAATACGATCATGAACAATCCTGATATTTGTATTGGAAATAGTTAATCCTGGTGACGAATGAATCGTTATAGCATATCCTAGCGTCCATGGAGATTAATCCATCGTTAATGCGCTCTCAACAGCACTCACAGGAACTAAACCAATATCATTTAATACAAGATTTTGTTTACCAGCGCCACCTGAAATTTCAGCATCAATATTTTGCCCTCGCGTTTCTGCTGGGCGATAACACAATGGTACAGGTAGATCTGAAAACTTTTCTTTATGCAACATAAATAATTTTTGTTGAAGTGTATCAGGAACTATCTTTCTACTTGCAACTATCAAATGAGCAGGCCTCCACAAATTCCAAATATCACTCATGGCAGTCTCTGGAATTACCTTACGCATTATTTCACATTGAATCTTATTCGACTGCAGTCTGATTAGCTTTATAAAATCCTTCAGCGATTCATCAATAGCTCTATGATCATGAAGTACATTCTCATCATAATCTACAAATTCTTTTAACCATTCAAGTGGCGATTCACCGACAAAAGGTGGTGGTTGACCATGATCGCCACACATGATAACAACATTATTCCTAGTCAATAACCAATCAAGAAACATTTCTAATACATCTAAAGACACTGTGCACATCTCATACTAGATAATGATCTTAGGAATATGTTTCTCACCCATTCGTTCAGGCGTCCACGCATCTACCTTCCAGAAACTGTGACAAGTATGAGATTTAACTCCTCTTTCTTACATTTCTCTGGCGAGTCTACGTATAGGCGTCAAAACAACCATGTCAATGTTCCGAAATAATTTGATTGCACGTGTTGCTGTACCAGAACCACCGCACCCGTGAAGATAGACTGTCTTTTGTTTGGCCACACGATCATATACCGAATGCGCTGATGACAGCGGTGACATTTGACTATTTTTATAATATATCTCCACAGATTTATAATCAGCAGATTCAAAATAACTAATTATCTTTTCTCTTGTTATTCTCCATTCGCCCCATGATGCATCAACGCCGATATTTAACAATCTGCATGTTTTTTATTAACATAAAATGAGTCTGTGGCAACTATAACCACCGTATCAGGAAATCTGTTTATCATCAATAATAAGTTTATCGAAGCATACGCTAATATCGAAGATCTTAAATCAATAATCTGTGGTGCGTCACCGTCACTGTAGCTCACAAGTGTACCTAATTTAGTTCCCTCCGATAAGTAAGCATTATTCCGGCTTATAAATGTGCCTTTCTCTGTTGTAATAGTAATTATAAAATCGAGTTCGGCATCGTCGACGATTAATCTTGTGCAGTGTCGTTTATGATCACATCAACTACCCTGAGTAAATTTACCATTCATTTTCAGCCGTGATCCTTTGCAAGTTTATTTTCGCATTCATTTTCATCGGGATTATGCTCAAAGATTTCGACAAGAACAGGTCTTTCAAAGACAATACGATATTAATGCTTCACTTACGGTTAACGATTTTAAAATTCCCGCAGCAAGCATATATCGCAATAACACTATTGGAGCCCATCAACGTTTTTAAAATGACGAACAAACAAAACATACACAATCGGATGGAGATTTTCCGTAAACTCAAATGATTCAGTACATGGAAATCCAGTTAAATCGAAATCTGGTAAATGTCCATTTATCACAACGCTGGTCATTTCGTGTGTTGGATTCCAAATCACTTAAAATATTGAGCACACTCTCCCATTGCAAGAAAACTTCCAGGATAACATGCAACCATATCAAGCAAGATTACATTTTCACGATCGTGTTTAGTATTCCACAACCCACCGTTTCCATATCCTCAGCGGCTTAGCTGCATATCGATAAGAAATTCCGATCTTGTCGGTTTCTATGAACTTTTCTCTTGAGAAAAAGTGATCAGCATCTGACGGAATGGTAAAACAATTACCTAGTAATTGTTCGACATCATCGGTATATTTCAACACAAGATTTTTCCTTTCCGAGTGGAGAAACTCAGATCAATAAATATCTACATTAGGCCGTACAAATTAATCATACTTTCCATATTCGGAACTTTGGAACATCCACATAGATACAGGATCTCTGTTATTAATTTTATTCATGAAATCAAAAATATCACCGTTATAAAATTTAACAGTTCTATCATGTTGATATATTGTTACATCCATCGTCCACGCGTGTGCGTTATGATCAACGATTTCTATCGAAGCTCCTTTTGATTTATATTTTAATTCGTACAAAATCTAGCCTGGTATTGTCTTCACCCTTATCGGAATTTTAAATTTATTTTCAAGCTCGGCAACGTCATGGATCGTTGCGCCATTTTCTCTAACTTGCTCAGCCCACTCATTTATAGTTTTGCGTCGTAATTCCGTTAAACCATTTCCACGTATCGCGTTTGTGAAATGTTCTGTAACTCGCTCAGCAACACAGTTCAACGTTGAAATTTTCATCGGCAGGATGTCATCAATGCTAGGTTTATCATTCAGCAGACATATCGCCTAAACAACTGCCGTCACAGGATACGCTCGCTCATAATATGTTTTGTCAATACCAGCCAACATTCCTGGTTTGGAATTATTACTTAACGTTGCAACACCCCCAGCGCGGTTTGATTCTTAAACAGGATAACGTTTGACACGGATAATCTATGTCACGGCGTCTGATGTGTCCACCGCTACGATAAATTTTATTCTAAAAATGTATCTTTGTTCGTCGAGATAATTAATGCTTGCCCTTGCTCGCTGGTCATTTATTGTAGCATCAATTTCGGTTTGATCGTCGCTCATAATGCTGAATGTTGACCACACATGAGCCGCGCCATCGTTGCGAAACTCTTTCTTGGCTTCACGGACACTACCAATTAAATTCTGATTCATCAAAGCTCGCCTCCGCAAGTCAGGGGTTATTCGGTCAAGATGGAATCTCTCTTGAGAAGGTTAGATCGCAGATATCTTTGCAAATTCTTCCATGTTATAATTAAGGCAAATATACATTTAAATCAAACTTTAATGTATAGTATATATTAATTCAAGCAAAGAATAACTGCAAGGGGTTGCTGATTGGATCTACAACTCCTTGTAATTAGGCCTGTGTAAATGAATTATGTGGATACCACCTACAGAGTATGCGACGAGATAGTCTAGGACCAAAACCATGTTTGACATGTAGCAAAGTCAGCGGGGAAACGCAGTTGTGTGTAGACTGTGGAGGCAGAAAGTACAGAGCTTTGAAACGGTATTATGTTAAGAAAATGATGGTGATGAATCTTCTATAAAAAACGTTGGAGACCATCTGGCTAAATTTTCACGCTAGCATCCAACATATTTGTCTAGTAATAAAATAATAATTTAGACAAATAATATTTACTATATAAATGGAGCAAGGAGAATTTGTAACAAATGCTATCGTTAAAAATTATGAGGTATCTCGTGATGCTTGAATCAGCAATTGTAAACTAAAAAAAACAGTCGGTTCAGTTGATAATGCTGATTATCTCAGATTCACTGCTGGAAAAAAGATAAACCTGTCATAAATTTATCTATGAATGTTTTATGGTTTAATCGAGAAAAGTCTTGTGATCTATCACACTAACGGCCAAAAACTCGATAATTAATTCTTTGTATAATTTGCAGGCAATTACACAGTCAGAATTGCAAACTTGGAAATACTGCGAAATATAAAAAAATCAAGACCAGTGACATCTGTAAATACAGAGACATAAGAAGAAATATAATTTCAATCGATGCATGCAGCTGCCAAACGTTTCCGTATTTTCTCAGGTTCAATACAACGTGTTGCAGATAAAACAGCCAGATCAGCATTTTCAAAAAATACAAACAAAGAATAATATTTAAGCACGCCGCCACTCCTGAAATATAACAAAATAATCTTCATTGTAAAACAGACAAATACTTTTGAATTTCAACGAAGGGAAATAACTCTGTCAAGTAAAGCTTTTTCCACTTCTGGAGAGATTAAAGAGTAATCGCGCTTGTTTTATGACAACCACTTCCACTTATAAATGAATTATTTTTTTTTTTTTTTTTTTAAAACAATATGATTGTTTTTCTGACTTTGTCAGATTCCATGCCTCTACCCGACTTCGTCAGGGACAATAGTTAGGGAAAAAGAAAAACAGACAAGCCACACATTTGGATTGTAATCCAGGTGAGCTATGTTTGCATTTCCAAGTATCGGTGACCTTATATAATTTCTGAACATGTAATAATTGGGGTTCCACCCAAAATCTCGAAATTCAACAGAAAAGATATAATGATAACTGAAAATTCGTGTACACCTTCCCACCATTTCACCACGTGGTGGGTGCTATTTTGCACTCTCCGGGATTGTTTATGGGGAGGGTGTGCAAAAAATTTCAGTTAACAGAATAAATCTTTTGAACGTAGAGTAGGACCCATGGTGGTGGTGTGTGTAAATATTTAAATATGTTTATATGAATATATGTGTAAATATTTATGTATGTATGTATGTATATATGTATATAGTTAAGATTGTAGATCTTATGAAGCAGTGGCACTGTTCTGACAATGATTAGTTAATGAGAACTTTAGCACTGTAAGTGAGTGTTTCCAGACATAGTCAAGGTAGGTGTAAAACACCCGAGACTGCATTCCCGCAAAAGTTAGGGATGCTAGAATTATGTGTATTGTACCATCTATACATTTTCAGAATGGTAGAGTTAAGATAGAATTAAGTATGCATATACTGTACATACTGTATGTGCCCTCCTTAGAACTAAGTGTGTATATACTGTAAATAATATGTATATGTGCCGTCCTTAGAATTAAATATGTATATACTGTAAATACGGTACATAATATGCGTATTGTGCTGCACATGCATTCCTCAAATTAGGAATGCAAATGTTTTTCTTTTTTATTATTTAAACATATTTATTATATAATGAATTACGAAAATATTACCGCGATTATCTCTGCAATTGCAAGAACGAAAATCCGAAGGAAGATATACACTAGCAGCCTAATATAGGTTTATTAAATTACTAGCTTGTGTCGATGACACAAAAGTTTTACAATTCGTTTCACTCTCACACGCGACTGAGAAAATTAGATGAGGGATGTCACGTGAATACGAAACAAAAAAGGCTGTGATTCTAGTATTGCTGGAAAATATTCATCGATGATATCGTTAACTGTTTTCGTCATTTCTTTGGTGTTAAATCCTGGTATTATAAATTTTGGTAAAAATCTGCTTCAGTAACTGAATAATGCCTGCGAAACATCTGCCTAAGTGCCGTTAGGTAGGGGCGTTGAAAATCAGTAAATTCATCACCGGTGACAGTCGCTGTTGCAATGATAACCCGATTAACATACTTGAGGTCGGATGCAACCTGTTTTAGATGTTGTATCGCTGCAATGATCTGTTGCTTTATATCGTCATTGGAATAATCTTGCTTGAGGCTGGAAAACAACTGTCGCAGTTTGTTACTTACTTGTTTATGATCAGGTTTAATGGTGTCAGGAAATGATTTAATACATTTTTCGTCGAAAAGGGGATTTCTATTATCATCAAAGTGATATACAGTTTTTACTAATTTAGAAAGTCTTGTATCATCAGACTCAGTAAATTAACATTTGCCACCAGTATCTATATCAGATGCTTCCATATACTTCCATGGATGAATTTTTCGATATTCTGACAGTTTTAAAAATCTTTTCGTCTCTGAGACATAATCAGATCGTCGAGGACGCGGTGGTGCTGGAGGTGCTGGTGGTTGTACTTCTGGCCATCCTAACACAGTTCGGATCGACGACTGATATATATTGACTCTGTAGTCAGGCGTTGATATTTCTATCGCGGCAGATAATGTTGTCTCATGAACTATGATAGCGATCTTGGATTCTTTTCTTGTGATAGATTTGATTCTGCGCTGGAACTCATCGTTGATTTGTTTGATTTGATAGCTGCCCATAGGTATGCCCAAAACTTGCCAATAGGGAACTTCATCAGGTTTAGTTTTATACCCAAATACCAATGAATTATTTGCTTGCAACCCACAGAATGACTTTGATTTAAAATTTGGCCAGCTGTGATATACTCGCTATTGTGCTAGTGCTATTTCGCTTTCTGGAATTGTCGTTGGAAAGCTAACGTCAGACTCAGATTTGGTTGAGCTCGCTGATATCATCGTGGTTATTGGTGGTGTTGTATTAGCGACGATTTGTTCTAGCAATCGCAGTGTTTGATTTTACGACATTATTATTTAAATCGAGGGAGATCTAAATCTTTGTTTTTGTCCTTGTCAACGGATGTCGCCTGGTTTGGATTTCCAGTTGCTTAATAGTTAATCTTAATCATTTCTTCGACTTCTTGCGCTGATATCATTCCATCGTTGTGACTCGATGATATCAACGATGATATTTTGGCGTATGCGGGTGTTGCCGCTGATAGCAACGTTGTATATTCGTGTAATTTATCAGCCGCGAACGTAGATATTTTTTGCGATGATATTAAGAATACCAGCAACACCGGTTACAACTGAAACACCAATTCCTATTACTGGTACTATTATGCATGTGGCTGATAATGCGCCGATGACTGTTATAATGATTTTTTTTTCAGTTGGGTATGCTCGTATCTAAACCGTTGAACGCCAATTGATTGATTCATTATGTACATAGATAAATTTTAAGTAGGTGGTATGCTGGCGACAAATTCAATAGTACGACACACGTAAGTCTTTTCCACCACGAATATTCCCTAGTAGTTTTGTTCCAATATCACTAATATAGATCCAGAAGATCCGTTAACTGGATAACGCCGTGATATTATGGTAGATATCGCAAATGCTGTAGCACCGATTGCTGATAACCTGTACACCCCGGTAACCTTAGCGATATATTTAATGGATTTATGGAGTGGTGTCCATAATGCTGATCCAGACGCTGCTGCATGTAGAGGGACTGAATGATCGGTAATCTCTTTGATGTTGTCGGTAGTCTTTTGATTTCAGAAAGCCTAATATCAATGACTGCTGGATTTCTGAAAAATTCATTAATGGATCTATTTACGTTCCACGAAAATTCAAAAACGCGTTTACGTGAGTAGTATAATCAGATGAAAATGTGGCTAATCCATCATTGATTGTCATTAACGATCTCATCACCGGGATGTTGCTATTGTCGACGTATTTCTTCATTGCAGCGTCATCGTTTGATTCTGGTTCTCTAGGACCAGTAATTTTATTAACAGCTATATTGAGATAACTAATCATTATATCACAGTTGGATCGTAAACGATCATTGATCTCAGTTTTGATCGTGGCGTCATAGCTGTCGGCATATTTTTTGCTGCTACATCATCGTCTGATTTTGGTTCTCTCACGTTAATAATTGTATTTTTGCTCATGTTGAGATCGCCATACATAATAACTCCAGTTCTTCTGATGCGTCCAGTATTCTCTCCCACGAGTGTTAGAACTGATTCCTCCGAGTTTTTAATTTTATCGTTTTTAGCAAACACCACTAAGTTATCTTTGGTCGCACCTGGAACCCGCAGAATAATATCTGTCAAAGCAATATTGCTCTTCTTTAACCGTCCGTGCTTATCCTGAAAAACAACAACTTCATTTTGGTCCACATCTGCGACATTAGCGAATTCATCCGTGACCTCGTCGAGGGTTGTATATTTGGATAAGTCACCTTGAGGCTTGCCTCGTGCAGATCGTCCGTAATTATCTACCATTGTATATTACACTAAGACCTGTTTAAAACGACCACTTGTATACTCGTGCACGACTTTATGAGAAGGTTTTAGGGACATTGATACAGCGCCGAGTACTTCGCGGCCACATTTTGGCGGATCTGTTATTGTCTGTGCTCATAATGTTGAATACCAGAAGGGAGTGCTTTGAAGTCCGCCGACATATTTTTAAAATTCATTCGGTGGTGCCGATCCGTACGAATCAAAATAAACAACTCCACGTGGATCAATCGCATATGCAACCTAAGCTGGACCAGAACTTCCATCGAGATTAATGATATCGGTCTCAACAGGGTTTGGTTGTTTTCGTAATTGATCACGCATAACAACACCTCTAACGTTTGTAATGTTTAATTTTTTAACAGCATCAAGTAAATCAAAATTGGACATGGGAAGCATGTTTAGCGATGTGTCCCGGGCAATCTCAGACCACGACCGTACCACGAATGGGTGGTTTCTGGCAATCTTAGACACCGCCCTTTCTTGGAAGACTTTATTCCGTGACCTGTTGCTTTATGTAATGCCATCCCAGCGGCAGTTCCAACAGCATCAAGTGCAGCCGCTATTACAACAGCTGGGGCTGAGGTGGCTATCATCGCTGGTATAGCTGCAGGTAGTGGAACTATACCACCCGTCTTGGCAATGTCTTTAATGGCACCACAGGAAGATCAAGCCTAACGCCAATCGCTGACAGTTTGGCGTCACTGAAGCGCCTGAGCTGACGTTTTGTCAGTAGCAGTTTATTCAAATCCCCTGCGATCTGTGCTGATTTCAGCAATATTTTTATTCCAGAATTCTTTTTTGATACTGACTGTAGTTTTTTACTCTGACCGGGAGTCAGAGTAACATTAACGTGATGATATGACATAATATCATGCGTGATTTAATTACTTATCGTGCACTTGGGTCGCAAGCGATCCAATTTCATATTTTCCACTGGGACAACAATAACTTTCATTCGATTGCTCTATAACTAGCAGCGGGAAGTTGTGCTACACGAGCTCGGAAGTGTATGTCAACAACAGATTGTCTGAACAGATCCAAGTGTTCCAGTGAGAAATAATAGATCGGATATAATGTTGTAAACTCCCGCTGAGACATCTGCAGAACAGAATCCATATTCTGATCACGTCCAACGAATGTCATCAACCGATGATAAGCACGTACAATATGATTATTATCAAACTTCAGCAACACTTCTTCAGACGGTTCTTGATGTCCATTCATCCTCAAAGAAACTTCACTAACCCCAAGCGTGTCAAACACCATTGGATTTCGTTCCTGTGAATCTACTCTGGCATTGTCCTGAAACACGATGAATATATGTCGTGGTGCTGACAACCCCTGCTGTGAAAGCTATCTGCCATGTGAATAACCCAGCAACATTACTTTGAATACTCTCTGTGGTCATCGTCAACCATGGCAACGCTGATTTACCACCTGAATCCATGAAAGAGGGTAACCGTTGTTCATCATTCAGCGATGGAGTCATTGTTGGCATCTACAATGTAAGTTTCGTTAGTATTACTTTACCTGCATCACTGGCAGCAGCACGTCATATTGCATCATTGTCGGTGGCTTTTCTAACAAGTACCAAGGTGTGTTTAGCGCCAAATATAATTTTCTAACACGTCTGTAGAATTCAGATATATGTGATAGTGGAATCACACATGAAAATTCTTCATCGCCGTTCAACATTAATCGAAGTGATGCTAATCCCAAGTTGAAATTTTCATTCATTGATGCAACTTCCGTTCCAGCTATATTGAGCGTTACGTTGCTGTTTTCAGGCTGATCAACGGCATCCTTTGCACACATCATTGATGGATCAGCTGATCTCGAGTAATCATCGCTATATCTTGCAAGGCCAAGTATCGTTGTGGCAACGTCGACGATTTCCAGGCATGATTCAATATTTCTTCCGTCATTTCTTCACAAGGCATGTTATATTGTGGTTCCGGAGGAGGCTGGTAGTTTGCTGACTAGCTTTTCTTTCACTCCTTTTTTCAGATTTAGTTTTTACGCCTGATTTTCTCATTGTTCCTGCTACGTTTTCAAGTTGGCGCTCCATTTTCCTCTATTTTTCCACATTCTCTCGTAGTATTTTTGCTTCATATTCATCTACTGCTTTGTTAAAGATTTTAAAATGTTTAATATCATCAGGTTTGATTTTCTGAATATTACCAGCAACGCGATACACATCCTTAACCCAATCGGCAGATTTCAGATTGTTATCATATTCAGGTTTTAAATATCTATCACTATTTTTCCATCCAAACGCAGGGATATTAATTATTTGGTCTTTATCCATGAAAGCTGCAATACCTTTATTTATCTACATTTATCTAAAATGTTAATTCTAACTTTTGGAGGAGGCCGAACTTCAAGTTGTGGTTGAGGAGGGTGCTGAGGTGATGGTTGAGCTGCTTGAAGACGGCCAACAATATCAACAGGCAATGTCTCAAGAGTTTGTTTGTGCTGCATCAGTTGCTGTAACAATTTTCTTGGTTGATCTAAATACGCAACCTGATCACTACGTTTTTACACACACTCATGGGGTGACAACCCCGGTAAATATATTTGACACACAAAATATAACCCTGTTAGACCCTCAGTGACGCTTGTATTTTTTATCCTCTGTAGGAAGCTTTATTTTCGCAAATAAATTTGGTCTGTTCACCCTCACTGCTGCTACTTTCTATGTGCCGACTTTTTGAACCATATATTTGCTTTTGTATAATCTCAGAGAAGCAGATTACAGTAATTCGTCAAATGACGAGAAAAGCGCAAGGTAAACAGAGTACAAAATAATAAGGAAACACACATGCTATTGCATTTACTTATAAAATTATCCAGTATAATCGAGTGTAAAATAGACACACGAGATGTAATTAACTTCTTTACACGACAAAATATTAAAGAACCATAAAAAGTGGAGATAAGTGACATACTAATAAGACTTTAAATATATTATAAAGATGGGATAATAAACTGTGGTGAAAACAAAATCATTCAATCATATTCAACTACTCAGGGAGATCATACACAGATGCACCATCACTTAATTCACTTAATTCATTAAATAACATGTGTACCCTTGCATATATGCATACGTGGTAGAAATTGTCCGATGTAATTGCAATGAACATATTACACAAACAGTGACACATATAGTCTGCAGACTACTACATATCAAACGTAATAAAAACAACGATCAGTAAATGTATCATTATGTAACACATTGGATCGACTGCAGCACAATAACGAGAAAATAAAGCGTGTGTGCAGCATTAATAAAATCACGTGATCTACAAACTTAGTAGAGTGCACTGATATATACATGTACACATTGTAATGTTACGAATGATTGATCCCAATATGTTCTTGTACTGTATATGTTACGGGAAACTGCGACGGGAAAAGTGTCATTCACTAATCCTCATCCTATTCACTCTATGCCATGCTTATTACATACTGAAAAGTACGAAATGATCTGCCAAGTACTACATATGCAAATGAATGAATATACATACATTATCCGCTCATTAAAACACTTCATAAACAAAATTAGAAATGTGCGCTGAAATCTCTTAAACTTACTGTTACAAATGCACATTTGTAATATAATGTTGGTACCATAAATTCTACAATAAACATAAGTCAAACTAAACTATAAACAACTGAAAGAATATTGAACCACGAATTAAAACATTTGAGCATCAATATCAAATCGCTACATGTTTGTATTTTTCATTGTTAAAAATATATGATTTAACATGTATTTGTGAAATTATGCTGTAAATGTTCAACTAAAAGTGCCTTGACAACTTTCTTATAATGTATTAAATGTTACATTATACTCATAAGAAAAGACATGAATGAATTATTCATAATATAACAATATAATATAACAACATAGTCCACAAGGACACAAACGTGGTCTGATGTCAGTAAAACACGAATTGTGTCTCCTTAAAATTTACATGCAACTTTTATCAGTTAGTCATTTTTTCTCATATAACTTTGTTCTAAAATTTAAGTTCAAAACGTCGGAAAAAATATAACACTTTTAGAACTGAAAAAATTTCTTGATATATGCCACAAATATATGAACTTTTCAATTATAAGTTGGAGGTGATGGTGATAAAAATAAAACAAAGCCATTAATGGAAATTGACGTTTTATTTAGTTTACATATATAATCAAGCCGTATTAAAGAATGTTGTATAACTTAATACATATCAGTTTGTTGCTGGTTAAAATGCATAGGTATTCTGAATCCCATCCAATATCTGATTGTACATATATACGTTTGATGGCACAGCTAGCTCTTTCCAGTCTTCTTTGTTGCATTATGTTCCTTGTGTTTGTAATTATATTTGTTCCTTAGCAGTTTCAATATGTCTCGACACATAGTAATATTTTATTTTTCACATTTTTAACAGACTTTTTCCCGTTTACGAGGTTATTTGCAGCTCATGTGTCTATCTTAAAAAAGGTGATACGTGACAATGCTTTTAGGGGCATGATTTATTGTCTGCATAATCATCTCTATACGTAAACAAAGTTATAAACCAATTAGCTACGCTATCCAACTAAAATGGCCATTATAAAATGCAGATCACGTGAAACTTACATTCAGTGTATATATTTTAATTTTCTTTTCTCTGATATCTCTTCTTTAGACAACGACGAAAAGATCGTCCATTGCGAGACTAGTAAAAGGGGTGAGGCACCTTCTAAGTATGATATTCTTTTCTTCTGTATGCTTTAACATTTGTTCACTTTTGTACTTTCATTACTATTTTGTGCTTCGCTCTTCCATCCATATTTTGACGCCTTCTTTATTCAATACATCAGGGTAAGCTAACAATATCGGCAAACCTAGCTACAGCAATGTTTCATAAAGTATCAGAGAAAAACATCTTCCTCTGCTTTACAGCCAAATAGAACCATATTATATTAATTATTTTATTTGAAAAAATGATAAATCCAGAGATTTAAATTAAATTTATATCTCCGCTTAAAATAAAGTCCCATCCTACCTCCTAAAATTAAATTAGCCGTACGTTCTAGTAGATGTATTTGCTATGTACATGTTAATTATTTCATTAGTTGTACTATAGCAACTTTAACTTTTGGATAATTAATCTTACATTATAGCTTACAACCTTGAATGATATTGTGATGACTTCAGAGAGGATGTTGATAAAAACTGAAAGTGTTGTCAATGTATTCTTTAATTTACTAGCCAATCTATTAATATATTAGGTATGACAACTTTGCGAAAATGCGTAAAATTCACACAGAAGAAACGTCTCTTCTGAAAATCTTAACATACACTAGTAAATATCTAAACAAAGATATGTTATTTTTATTTTGTTTGTTTTAACTCAGATTTGTTTGCAAAGTGTTTTTATTTCACACTATATGCGAAACAAATACCACACTTACAAAGTGTTACATATATCTCTCTAGTGTCTTTAACGTTTGGTCCATGATTGTAGAATGCATCAGCAATAAATAGGTTTTTGAAAAGCTTTAAAACTTTACTCTTAACAATGAGCCTGTGTACATGTTTGGGGTATTTTAGTAACAGTGTTCGACTTGACCTTAATATGCGCTACTGCAGGAAGGTATGGAAAAGGTTATGCGAAAAGGGCTGATAGGGACAAACAAACAGACACAAACAGACAATGAACACCTATACAACATAAAGATAATACAATTGTTGGCAATGAGTATATCTTTTCGAGGGAACTGAGTGGCCCTGAAAAGGACCGCTGGTTTCTTCTTCTATTTCCTCCACTTCTTCCACGTCTCCTTAGTTTGTCTAGTATTGTTCCTTTCTTTTTCTCTTCTTTAGAAATCCAGTCAGGATAACCCATTGCTCTGAACGTATCCTGTACCTTTATCCAATTCTCATTTATGCTGTAAAAGTCTTCCTTTTCTTTCTATTTTCTGTTTCCTGTCTCTCTTTTGTCCATGTAGCCTTTATCTTTACCACTTCTTCTTCCATCACTTTCGCACAAGGTTCTCTGTTATTTTCAAAGTATATGCTCCTCAAATCACTTTTTATTGGTGGGTAGACCAATCTGTGCAGACCTCTATCTGCTTAAAAAGAAAACGCAGACATTGGCATCAAATGTACAGCCTCCTTCAAGTTTCGCACTCGTCCCTTAATAAAACCATACCTCTTTTGACAGGTTCCCTTGCTTTTGTACGGTCGCCACTTGCTTGCTAGACTAGCTTGATATTTCGAATAGGCCACTATCTTTTCTAGAATATACTCCACGTCCACCATCCAATGCCATTCACTGAGATTATTCTTCTTCTGCGTATTGACGAGCGAACGAGGGTAGCCGGACTGGCTAAAGCTTTGATTTATATGCCTGAACCCTTATGTGAAGGAAAACGTCCCCTTAAACAAACTACACATCACATACAAAACATACAAAAGAGATAGTAAGGCACGAACCTAAAATAAACTCGTTTTTCAATATTTTACGTAGAATCACACTGTTACAAACAAAACACACTATACTCCATACCGAACACATATTTGAGAAGGGAAACCTTTTCTTAAAGACATACGCAGAAAATTGCATACAATTACCAAACAAACTAAAGACACACTATCACATCCAGTTAGTAAGTGTTTATAGTCACACCATTAATGCCTCACTTACAAACACACATTAGATCAGGGAGATTTATTTTTAGGTCAAAAGACACACACATACATACAAACAGCAACAAACTAACATGCTAACAAATATATTTGTGGCAATGATTAGTCTTTATTTTTTCTAGAGACATGGTTTGCTCTGAAAGGGGCCGTTTTTGTTTGCTCTAGTGCACCGGGTTAATGCTCGTACCTCCCAGGCCGAGCACCACAAACACATCGTAGCCTCCATCTATTTCCACATCAACGATTAATCGTGATGGGGAGTGCTGAGGGTGTTTGAATGACTTCAGATACCCAAGCTTCCTTTTGCGGGATTCTGAAGACTCTTTCCCTCACTATTCTAATTTGTGCTTGTGGATGATGTTGTCGTTGCAGCTCCCATACTTGGCACTGTCTTACCAACTCCAGGTCCAAGTTTTCCAAATTTAGGGACAGCGTCACTTTGTTGTAATGGTTGGCGTTGTGATGGTGGTATGGTCCTCGCCACAGGTTTGACCTCGCATGGCTGTCGCATGATGGGGTGAGGCAGTATCGTTATTCCCCTTCCTTCTTTCCTTTGTCTTCTTCTTTTATCTTCTCCGCTTTGAGTATTGCCTCCATGGCCAACTCCTCCAGGAAACGATAAGCATATTACAGGTGGATATGGAGCTCTAACACTTTCTGCAGTATGCTCATTTTTCATTGTTGGCACGTCAATGATAGGTAGATAGGCAGCAATTACCATTTATATGCTAGAAGCAAGGGCGTGAAGGAAAACAGCGCTCACACAAACTACAATAAAACAGACACTCACAAACACACACATGTTCATACACGTACACACACATAAGACCATAACATTGAAACAAATATACTGCATGGACGTACAAGAAACACTCTCTTCACATTTTATATACAAACACACTAAACTACAACAAAAACATGCTACCATACACCAAAACTATCAAACACACACTGTCATGCAAGCAAGGGTATGAAGTGTTTATGACGCACCACTAAAACCTTATATACAAACACACACTCACACTAGAATAGGGAAATGTTTTTCCTGGTAGGAAACAAGAAACACACACTCATACAAAGACCAACACAATAACATACAAACAAAAATATGCTCTGGCAATTGATTAGTCTCTTTTTCTAGAGCTCTGGGTAGCGCTAAAAGGGTTGTATTGTGTTGGGGTTTTTGGCAATCTCATAACATGTTTGATGATTGCCATGTCTCGTTGCAGGTTTTCACACGGGATAAGGCCCGCTTCTGCAGAAACAGAAGGAGAACTCCATGGTGTACACTCTGCAATCCACAAATCATCTCTCTTGCTCCTGTTGTTGTTGTTGCTGATGTTATTGCTGTCTCTGCTGTTTCTGCAGCCTATACTTCTATGTCTACTCTTCTTGCTCCTTATTCATTTCTTCTCTAAATACCGCTTCTATCAGATCTTGCGCCACTTTTATCATCCAGGCGTTCTCTGTCTCTTCCGGATTGAGAATCAGGTTTTGCCTGACACGATGTAAATGCAAGTGAACCTCATTTATCTAACTTGGAAGGAATGTTACTGGTTGACGAGTCAACAATGGAAGGCCAGACTGGCGAGTGTCCAGCTTTATACGCCTCAAGCGCTAACGCATACCTTTGGTTTTGCGGAAACACTATCGCTAAAATGACGCAAAGGGATAGTGAGAGTGTCAAGTTTGAAACAACATACACCAATTTTTAAAAATGCAACATTTTTATTCATAACAGAAACTTCTCCAATAAAAAATCAACAAGTCAACATTTTTTCAAACATGAACATATTTACAAGGTTGACAACGTTGTGAAGTCAAATTCGACTTCCACTGATTTAGGTCATTTGGCAATCGATGCACACTGCGTTTCCTAACGACAAAATATAACTATTATGATCACAGAACCATTTTTCTAATTTATCATCGTTTCAATAAACGTTACTATCAATATAAATCAATAAATGTTCTAAGGGATATCCAAGACTGCGTTGATGAAGAAAATACACACAATAGTGTCCACATATCATGAAATCTGTGCATTGTAATCTCACATAGTTGAATCGCGTCGTCTTTGCATTTCGTCTCATAAATTAGGTGATGTAGTCATCCAAAGGCGGCAATTCATAACAATCAACATATTCCACACTGTGATCTTTGGGTAAGTAGATGGCCACCCAGTGAGTTCCTGGTTGATGGCCGTCGCCGTGATAATGACCTAAGCTTGAATGTCTTTAGGTTTGCTGTGAGGAAGTTCATCTTTAGCGCACACTACTGGATACCAAGATGCTGTGTGCGAACTGTTTGCCAAAAGGCAATGAAGTTCCCAGGTATCCATTCTTTTTTCTTTCACAGGTAATAATAAGGGATCAATTCAATACTGACTTTTTCTTTGAAATCTCCGTCGAGTAAAGGGCTTTACGCTTCGTCTCCGGAATCTGTGGAGAGAGATTCGATGCGTTAGATTTCCAGAGAAGTCTATGGATAGGAATAGTCACGCAAGTCTTTATACCATTGATGTAACACGTTCTCTTCTGAGATGAGACCCCAGGCGTCATCGAGATGCTCACCGCCATGCACTTATCGTTTTCAAGTTGACTGGGATGATTGTTTTGACATCCATAACAATGTTTATGGGTCAAATCTGTAATTTGTTCAGCAAGATGCTTAGCAAAACAGGAAACAAAATGGTCTTAGTTTTCTTCTGTAGTATTTTCTTTTCCTTTCTCTTCTCGTTCAAACACATCCTCGTCTCCCATCTCCAAAGAGACCCCACATCCTACATAATCGTCGCACGAAATGCCGTAGGTAGTGTTGGTGGGTGGCATGGCAAACAGATCCAGTCCTGACTTGGAACATTTGCAAGAATCTCGGTGCATCAAATTTTCTGTGTAACAATCAAAGACGTCTAATTATCTGGTTGTTCTTTTTTTCTTAGTCTTTTTCGAAACGTGTTTATTAACATTGCAGGGTTTTCGTTGTCTCCTTCTGCCGTGTCCTTATGAGGCGTGAACGAGGAAGGAATGCCTTACTCAGCACCGTGCAGTGCATTTATAGGAGTCTCTCAGCGACCCAAAATGTCATTTCCGATTTGAAGCAACACATGTTTGCCTGCTCTCAACAAGGCTTCTTTGGAGTTTTGTTTGTCGCAGTTATTTTGGAGAAGTTCTTTTTCTTGAAGCTAAACGGCATTTTCCAACGAGTCCAATCCTCTCGACACCATCGGTTTTGAGACGGAGGTCACAGAACGAAACGTAGACTTCAGCATATCTCCTAACCCAAGTCCTGGTTGTCCAGAGACTCCTCGTTACACAGGACAGATGACTTGCAAGTCGCTAGAGAATCGGTTTCGAAAATGTAGTTTCACCGTGACGTTTCCTTTGGAGAATGGAATATGTTGTCCCAGATCTTCATAAATACTAATGCTGACACTGTCGAAATACGACTTACTGACAGGCGAATAGTGAATATGTACATATTCACGGTGAACGTGCTATGTGTGTTCACGGCATAATCCACTTTGAAGGGAATGACCCTCCGTAACGGCGCCGCTGTGTTACCACCACATTATACTCCATCACATTGGAGTCCATCAAGATCAAATTCAATCCTTCGTCCGATTCCACAGGGTAACAAAAATACTTGTAAAATGGCTTGTTGTTGTTAATGGTTGTTTTTGAATTCGCCGATATTTTGAGGTCTCCAGCCAAACTTTCAAACAAACTGGTACAAATAGTGATCGACAAGGCTTTGACATCCGAACAAATCATTTGCTATTTTACTGGATCAGGAAATTGTATATTGTTTTGTCTAGAGATCTGCCAAACTGTGATTAAAAAAATTGGCATTAGTTTCCATCATATGTTGAACGCTAAAAAATAGCCTGTAGGCATTTTCAAGGTATAGATGCTCAGATGAGGATTGGGTTAAACCACTATTTTTGAATAATAAAACCAGGATCGTTTTCATTCAAGTGTTGTTGTACTGGTTCGTTCAGTATTTCGACTGTAGACATTGTTTTATATCCACTGACATTTTCAACTTGTGTATAGTACATGATCTCAACCAAAGCGACATCTCAATGTGCTTCTTGATCCAATTGGAACAGAACAAAATATTGCTGGGAAACACGTACATGGAACTGTCACTGTTTTATGTTAAGTAAAAAGGGTTATTCATAATGAGAGGGTTTTGCTTTCCGAGGAGTTACTCGAAGTTAAAGGAGTTCCCAAAATGAGGGCTGTTGCTGTTGCTGTTTTGGGAGTGACTGTAGTTGGTTGCAAGGCTCCTGTTGTCACTGGACTATTTTAGAGAAGGATTCCGTAGCAGGTAACCAATGCAAAAGCTGAGTAATGTGGTCTACAATTGTTTGTGGACTAGTTGAAAACTCAAGATGGCGATGGCTGCCCCGATGATACAGCAGGCCACAAATATTTTGCAGAAAAAGTCGATTTGCGTTGTAGGCACACGTTTTTCGCACCCACCCATAGGGGATGTTTTGGTAGATCTTGAAGATAAAAACTCTGAGAAGGAGAGGTCGCTGCTGATTTGTTGAACGGCATGATGGTCATATCTTTTTATAGTCGATGACTTACGAAGAGTCGATCCAAGAAACAAAACTTGGAGGATATCCTTTCCAACACACTTTCACTTCTTTGACTCGTCGTTTGTCTACTTTATGGGTTTTTCGATCGAGAATGGACTCCTCTCCTACATGTCGTCTTCGTTTTAGGTCACTAGTTATTAATCGAGCAAATAGAACGTTTCTTTTATGTAAAGGTGGATTACAGCCACGGTCTCGTCCAGTGTCGCGAACCAATTTGGTTGTCCGATTCAGCAAATAACCTTTGTCGAAGGTGCATTTGTTTTTTTCAATCCGAATCCAATCTCCAGTCGTCAACAGTGCACGTTCCCTGGGGGCGGTAAGGGACGTACGAAACAGTCGCTTAAACATTGCCACTTCGTTGTCCGGAGTCACTTCTTCTGGGGCACATTCGACTTTCCGATGGCAAGATTAGTTGCAAGCTTTGTCCAGGCGCAGTAAGACGTCGTTGTACTTAAGGTTGTGTTGATGAGTAAAATATTTCCACTTCCGTTCTTTCAAAGTGCACTGACAACGTTGGCTTTGGTGTCGGGATTCTCGGTGGTGAAAACATGGATGTCTCTTTTCTTCAATTGTTTTTGAATGATTGACTCAGAAATTCACTTAATTTATCTATTTACCATCGGAGAGGGTGACGACACTTGGTTTCAAGACAAGTTTTAAGGCTTGCACTAATTCGGAGATTGTTTTGGATGTCAAAGGCACGACCCAGACAAATTTAGAAACGTCGTCGATGACACAAAACAGATTTTTGGCCGTGATTGTAGGTGGCCAAAAGAGAGATATCGGCTAAATGTGCTTGCCATTGATGATCGATTCCCTCCACTTTGGTTCGACTTTTGGAATGTGTTTATGCAACTTGTACGTTGCTTGTTCTTCCAACCATCATTGCTCCTGAAGGAAACATACACTTTTCATTTGGATTTTGGAATCACTATACAATATATGAACTCATCCGTAATCCGCAGGATTGACATGATTGTAGTAAATGGTGCTAGGTAAAAGGTTCTCCATCATGGCTTTCATCAATAAGTCTCCCACTGTTCACTCATGCTACTCTTTTCTTCGTGTGGTAGTTTCTTGGATTGCAATGCGTTACTTGGCCGACGGTGGATAGGTGGCGATGAGGATGTCTGAACAGGGGCAATCAGCTCTTGTTTAACTTTTTCTCTTCACTTTTTTCGTTTTCTCTTCTAATTAAGAAGGGGTTGCCTTCATCCTTTTGATTCATCTAATTCTTGATGTAAGTGGTGTTATTAACTTGCGTACTTTTTCTGGTGGAGTTTGAAACTCTTCTTCTCTTTTTCTGCCATCCCCTTGTCTGTGTCTGTCTTGGCTACTGAGGGTGTCGGTGGTGGTGGTGATGCCTTTTCATTATGGCATTGAAATCTTTCAGAGTCGGTCTAGCTGTTTCGTCTATGGCATTCTGCTGCAAAGTTAAAGACATTGCAAGATTTCGCCGTACCGTTGTGAGTTGTCTGTTTTTGACAAATCGGGGCGATCCATCATCAACTGCAATTCGTGTTGTAACTGTAACATCTCGGTTAGATTATTATTGGAAGGTAAATGAGGGGTCCGTTGTTCTTGCCAATGATGGAATTCCGTCCATCGTTTGTAGGACTCTAACGTCAGGTCTCGTCCTTCCATGCGATTCCAAAGTATACTTTAGAGGTCGTTCCACAAAATAGTTCCTTGTTATCCTCTTTTTATTCCTCCTTACTTCGGACAACTTTGTAAAATACTTCCAACAAGTCTTCCAAGCATCTCTCCAGTCAGTCCCTTTATCAAGGGTTATAATAGCAAAAGGGCATAACAATCCTCTTCGTTGCACCAACATCTTTTTCTTTTGACTGATGAGTATTTTCTTTTTGACCATTTGGCGAAGAACGTATCGATGATTTGTTACGCGTTCTTTCTGATGTTTATACAAAGGTATCGTTCTTTTCAAGACATTCAAACAACATTCAAGCACGGTATCGATGATGTATTTCGGGGCTGTTCGAATGGGTGGATTTCACGAGGGTGGGTGGGCAGGCTTTAGATAGGACCGACAACACGTCTCAGTCTTTGGCTAAACGATTAGACAGCCCATACTTTTCTTTCACCTTTCTTGACAGAAAGGTGAAGGTGTTGGTGTGCACTTCTTTTACGTGGCATCGTTTTTAATTTCAGGGACAAATAAACCCACTGAAACTGATCGTCTGGCACGAGTTGTTTTTATACTGCAATACGTCTCCATTGATTTTCGGTAGGTCATATCATCATCATGATATGCATCACTCGACGTTGAGGAGTTTGCAACAGAATAAATCCTGACAGTTCTTGCTTGGATTAATCCAGTTCACTCCGTAACACTCCCGATTTCTCTTGGACTTTGATCTTGGGTGAGGTTACTTCTTTAAGCGGCTGCGGCTTAAGAAGATGATATCGTCGCCAGAGCAGAAGTTCATTTAGAAACGGATTTTCTTGTTTTCATCAAATTGGAAAAGACGCGTGACAAATCGGGTTTGGCTGTCATCACGAGTAACGGTGAAGTGGAAGTAGAGTTGCCACCCAGCAGCACTGCATCTATTTCGGGGAGAAGCCGTTTTCTTGGGGCATTTCATTTTCTTTGGACTTTTAATTTTCTTTGGACTTTTCTTTTACTAGGACTGTTCTTTTCGTAGCGATGTGACCTGGTTGTGGCATCAGTGCTGTTCTTCTTGGAACGCCTTTATGGAGAAGCTATTTTCTTGGGGCGGTTGTTGGGGCATTAGGATCCCATTTTAGGGGGAACGAATGATGACATCTCCTAGAGAACCGATGCATCCAGATTTCAAAATCATGCGATTTTGGTTTGAGCATCGATTATTTGATCTGCCAGTTGTGAAAAGGCTACTTTGTGTTTGTCGAGAAAGCGTTGGTTTAATGAGGGATATGATTGATGCCTTGAAGTAGTTCACGTGTTGTTACCGTAAATCATCCATAGACTTCTTTGTGATTGGCTTCCAACACACGTGCACGCACTTCCACTAATCAATTTTTCTAGCATGCTGAAATTGAAAGGAAGTCATGTTGACTTTTTATGAGACAGAAAGAAGTGTCGGAGGCTTTTATAGTTTTGTACGCCGACGGATGCCCACCTTCTTGGCACCAGTCATGAAACAGATGGGTACAAAATCACAAATAATAGGCTGCGGTGGGTTTTAGATCCGCGAGGAAATAGGTATGAGGCGTTTGAATATCATCGTATTACGCATACGTGAGTCAATACCACTTACACTTGAGATTTATCTCTGTTATAAATAACAGCGGCTCACCGCATTGAATTCACCTGTTTGTGTTATAATATATAGACAAATGTTGAGTCATCTAGCCTAATATCTAGGATGTTGTTCAACCCTGGCTACCCATGTACGTGTTATCACGAAGAAAATATATACGGCTACTTGGAAACGAAGGATTTATGTGGAGAGGCAAGTCTGTCTGAAGAGAGACTTGATATACAGCCCGACGATCATACGGAGTTTGAGGAAGAGAGAAAGACCAGTGTGATGCCTCGAAAAGATATACTCATTGCCAATATTTGGTCTATATGCTGTATTAGTGTTTGTTGTTTTCTGTGTATGTTTGTATGTCCGTATCAACCCTTTTGTCCTGTTAACATTTCACATAGCCTTTTCCATACCTACGTACAGTAGCGCGTATTGAGGTCAATACGAAAACTGTTACTAAATCACTTCTGAACGAGATCAGCTACTTGTAGCACTGTTGCCCTTCCTCCCCTAGTGGCCAGTGCCGTGACGCCACACGTAATAAATTCCCATTGACCCCCAAGTGCCATTCCCA
>JAECUM010077496.1:0-12944 GCA_016617855.1 Megalonaias nervosa
TATATATATATATATAGTATGTATCCTGTATCGATATACCGCGAGATGTATTCATTTTTCATTAAAAGGAAACGAGGCTATTATTGGTATATCATAGATACAGCGTACATACTAAAGCTATATTTATTTATATCACATACAGATACATATATTTGCCAATTGAACGGAGTTAGACTGACGAGAGGCAATTGTGTATTGACTGAGTGAACGAACTCATATCCCTGCTGAGTGTGTCCGCTACAAAATGTAGTTCTGTCTTTTTGTGCCTATACACAATCACCTTTTCATATTGATAAGTTGATTGTTGTCATTTTTGAGTTTATATTTTTATTCACATTGATTAAATCAATATAAGTTACACTTACGATTTATACAAAAAAGATGGTTTTAATGAAGAAGGTAGAGCACTAGGCTTACCGACAGATAGATTCTTGAATACTGAACTCTCCTCAATGCATTGACGTATAGGAGCCAAGGAAATTAGCGAGGAGTAGAATCTTAGCGAAAGGACGATCCAAAAAGACGTAATTAAAATATTTTAATATATTTAAAGTTGATCTAAGTCATTCTTCTGCTTTAATCAACATTGCTTCCGACCATTAATCTCTCTCTCTCTCTCTCTCTCTCTCTCTCTCTCTCTCTCTCTCTCTCTCTCTCTCTCTCTCTCTCTTCCTTTGGTCGGCTTGACTTAACATTTACCACCATTCTTCATAGGGCCAGAGACTTTGTGGTATTACACAAGCGAAAATCCTTTTTCCTGGACTTTTCATGGATTTTCGCCATTATCTTGATACGATGGTCAACGGGGGGTGGGGGGTGGGGGTGGGGGGTGGGGGTGAGGGGCGGCCTTTGGATATTTTCATTTTTAACTAATAATAATCGATTTTTAGAACCTTATAATAGTTTTAAGAAACAGCAACAACATGAACAAAGCCTTAAATACATTACATATGTGTGCCTCGTAACCAAAACATTTACCTTACTGTGTCGACCGGCAATTGCAACTTTGTATCATTGATTACATGAGCACTTTAGATAGGTCCCAAGGGAGGTGTAAACATACCGTCATGAAGAACGAAATTTTAGGTTACTCGGTGCAATTTCAGTTTCAGGGTTTTTTTTTTTTTTTTTATCCAGCCCAGTTTGTTTTTCTCTCTTACTCCAGATTTTTCTCTCATTCCAGATTTCTGCATATTTTGTCCCTTGTGCATGAGAGGGGAGGGGGAGAAAGGATTACGATTACATTGTGTACCATGTTAAATTCATTTACAAAACGGGGATTATTATTACTTTTTTTCGTTATTTTCATAGGTCACTAATGATTACTGAGTGGAAATTCATCATTGATCTATAGGAATAGACCCAACTGCACACAGTTCCAAGAATGTTTATGTATGCGAAGTATTGCGCCATGGGCGGATCACAATTTGATATGCCAATAGTATTGGTATGTCAAATTGATTTATACCAACACTTTAAAAGCCATGTTATTTTTAATGTAAGCGGTATATATATATATATATATATATATATATAGCATATATATATATATAAGAGTATATATATATATATATATATATATATAAGTGTATATGTATATATATATATATATCGTATAATACGATTCACTTCTCACTGAGGCAGGTCCGACAAGAGGGAGGGGGGCAACCGGGGATATATAACCGGGGCCCGGGCCAAACAACATTTTAATTTTATAAAAGAAAAGTTTTGTTTGAACAAGAATTAGGAGAGGCCCGGGTGTTTTTACTCCAGGGCCCGTGATCGCTCACTAGCGCTCTGTACTGAGGGTACACCAAGACCGTTAATTAGATTTCTTGGTGTTTCCACGTAGGACAGGACACCGTGAAGTGTCTCGAAATGCCTGAATAAAGCCTAGATCTGTATCTATTCCAGCAGTGCAGCAAAATGGAGATAGGAGAATTGAGAGATTAGAATGCTCTTACTTTCGAAGAAAACCAAGCTGTTTGCAGGACGTAAACAAATGTTCCACTAACCAAATTATAAAAAGCGTGGCCTTACAAACTTTGTCTCTGCCGTCATATCATATGGAAAGAAAAAATATGCATCGAGATAGCTGGCCATATGATACTGGAGGGTTTTCCGGTGGGAACAGACTGGATAAACTTCTGGCAAAACAAAAGAGAAACGACAAAGTTGTCAACGATGACCACAATAATGGCCATTAACTATTAGGCCATAAACAACTAACCACTAGAAGATCTGAGCATGTTTATCTCTTTTGACTCTAGTTTGGATTTGATAACAAAGCAAATCTCATTATTTATAAAATTAAATGAAAACGAAAGATCAGATAGTACATGTCTTCGAAGCCAATTCTTAGATACTGTGATAATATACAAAATTGTAAATTAATGGTACAGCATTAACTGTCCTATCTGACCACAGATTTGTGAAACTGTTCTCGATTTTAACTTAACTCATATTACTTTAACTGTGGAGTTCATGAGGAATTACGTAGCTACTGTACTTTTTAAATGCCGTATGGTGGCAAGGAATGGTAACTAATCATGAGTAAACTGAAAACAAGACTAGAGATAAATCGGTGATGATACATCGGTGGCCATTATCGGTCAAATACATGTACATATGACTGAACATGGGTATGAAAATATGCAAGAAATTATAAAAATAATGGTTCTGTCCATTTTGTTCGTAAAATATCACCAAATCAGTATGTTATAAATGACCATGACGGAATTTAACTCAGTATTATTAACAACTTTAACATTCATTTAATTTTAATTTTCCTTATTTATACATTTGATATCTGTATGTATTTATATAGTCAGAAAAGAGAGGTATGTTCATCTGTAATTCCTTCACAACTTGAAAGTCTGGAACCACAAATGTACAGTTTAAAAATACGCCACAAAATGGGGACAATATTTCTCCAAACGAACCCAAGTAAATAGAAATTTGCCTCAAGGCAAATATTCTCATATTTACTTTTTTGAAAAGGCATAATGACGTATTTTATAGGCACACTCTATCTTGGAAAATATCTTACGTTTTATAATCGACAAAATCAATGCATGAACCTCTTCCTTGTTCTGCAAAACTTTATTGATATTATCTATTAACTTGTCATACAATCCTAAATTAAAGAGACTTGTTTACTTGTATTTGGTTTCCTTGGGTACTTCTAAGTGATAATATGTTTGAAATGTATTCCTACATGTTTGGTTTTGTTTTTTCAGTATGCTTTTTGTGTCTACGATCAGGTGGGAGACAGAGTCATTGAGGACATTTCGCATGAAACCGAATGGAATACTGTACATAGATGCTACGATTATGCCCGATCTAGAGAAATATATCATGTTGCGACAGCTGACGTACATATGAAAGATGGCGTCTATATAACTCCCATCAGTGATCTTGCCTGTCCTATCCAAGAATATCTTATCGAGAAAGTCGACGCATACGAATTAGAGCAAACAGACGTGCATGCAACCGATGGTGGCTATGTAACTCCCATCAATGATTTTGCAGAACCTTTCGAAATATGCCATGTTGAGGAAACGGACGTGAACGAAACAGATCAAACCTATATAACTCCAGTCACGGGGTGTTCATCAGTGTCCGCGAACTACATCGCAGAATAAAATACAATTGTCTCAGACGTACCTAGAAATTGTTTGACCCCTTAAGTATCATTATCCTATTTCTAGAGAAGTCGTTACAAATGTTGCGACTCTAAATCTCAGCTATGTCCCAGAAAGAATCAAAACCATCATGTTTAGTAAAATCAACAAATAATTTATTTCAACAAATAATTTATTTCCCTTGGATACAAAGTGGAAATTGAAAATGCACATATAGTATTGTGAATTAAATCCCAAATAATCCTAAATGTTATATCACGAGTCCAAAATTATGGAATGTTCCAAATGAATTCCAAAAATCTTGAAGGTCTTAACGTACCACTATGATATAATCCAGAATGTCTTTGAATGAGTCCTCAACAATCCCAAAGTAGCATATTAGTCCAAAATATTAATAAGCACTTTGTAATTCCAACGAATAATTTGAATAAATAATTCCTCTCAAAATTATACGTGAAGACAACTATTAGTGATTCCAAAGACTGATCACAAAACAGGAATGAATAATTGTTTACCCAGTCTCCTTTATATACAGACAGTCACGGGGTCTAAGACGCAAAAGTATTTTCTGGAAAATTAATGATTTTTAATCGAAAACGTCACTGATTCACTTATAATCATGAAAAAATCAGGTAGACAAAACATGACAATGGTCAGGTAGACAGAAAATCTACCTCAGTCACGGACAAAAGTCAAGTACACAATATAAATTAGATATACATAACACAAAACTGTATCTCGGAACACTGAACAGCTTGAAAAGCACAACAAATGAAATAAAACATACCAACTGTAAGAAACATCGTTTCAGTAAATTCGAAAATTGCAACAAAAATCATAGAAGTAAATTCAGATCTCTGCATTCACTTTGTGTTCAAACATTGTATACTCACTTTCTGCATAGTATTTCTAATTATTGGTAATTATTTAACTATCAATAGTTGGCCTCTTTGTGTCTGAATTCAGAATGGTGAATATATCTACTGTAGATTCCACAATTGAACAACATATATTTGGTCATATTCTAGAGAACGTATTTCTAATACAAACTGTAAATAACACTACCAACTTATCTTCATTAGACGGAGATTGTTGTATCTTTTACTCTGCTATTTGTATGAATGCCACAATACAAACCGTTTGTATCATCATGTGGCTTGGAATGTTAGTTTTTAACAAGTAACATTAACTGTGGAATCTACAGTAGATCATTATATATATATATATATATATATATATATATATATATATATATATATATATATATATATATATATATATATATGTAAAGAATACAAATCATATGGCGAATAACAGCCCTTTCAAGCACACTGGATCCAGCAAGGGATCACGTGTGTCAGGGATTCATTGAGATAAATGCACTAAATTGACGACGAACAGTGCAAGACTAGTATCTAACTAGCCTGAGCGCTTTCGACTCTTAATGAGTCTTTTTCAAAGGCATATACAAAACATAGACAAAACAAACAAATAAAACACAAAAACCGTTGTGTTTGCAAAACTCTAAATGGTTGTTTCTACATGAATTAAACTTTTAAATGTATTATGTCTCAACCAGCCTATATCAGCTTGTTGCGGATACTGGAAAATATTTGTATTAAGCTAGAAATCGATGAGCCATAGCGACATCTATTACTTTGTGTACATTTATGTAAGCGAAATTATATCCCGGATATTTCATTCTTATAGTAGTAATTGAAGGCTACTAAGAAAGTTTAGAAAAGTTCTGAAAAGAAAATGTGTCGGCTGCAAAGGATAATTCCACTTGTGCATGGCTGTCTTTTTCTAGTCTCCTTGGTATAAACCGCTTGGTTTCAATGTTCTAAGGCGGCGTATCCAGTAATATTCCTTTTCCTTCCTGGTTTCGGAACTCCAGTTGGGGTTGTTAGCAATTGCGATAAGTGTTATATCACTGAAAGTGTGACCAGGGGAGGAGAAGTGTTCTGCGACCGGGCTTCTGTACAGCTTCTTTGTCATCCAATCAGATCTATGAAGGTTGATCCTTTTGTGTAGCTTTTCAGTTTCTCCGACATACTGAAGGCTACAGATCTTACATGTGATGAGATAAATTACATTCTCTGTTTTGCACGTTTTGTTTGTACTATGTATGTTTAGTTTTTCTCTAGTCACTGTACTAGTAAATGTCCTGGTCTCTATTTTATATGTTGACAGGTTTTGCATCTTTTATCGCCACAGGGGCCAGATTGACTAGGGTGGTCTTAAATAGTGATTGGCGTTAGCTTCGCCCTGACTAGGATGTCCTTGAGGTTTTTTTGGTCTCCGGTAGGCTATTACAGGTTTGTTCGGAAGGATTAGCTTTAGTACGTCCGACGATTCCACGATGGGTGTTTCGCGATGATTTTACCTACTTTGGGGTTGTCTGGATGGCAGGTCAGGATAAATGGTATCCTATCAGCCTTTTCCTTCTTTCCATATTTTAGTAGGTCATCGCGGTTTGTTTGTTTAGCCCTTTGGGTTGCCTCCGCAATCAGGTCTTTGTCGTAGCCTCGGTAAATTAAATGTTTAGATAGCTCTTCAGACCTTTCTAGGAATGTTTCATCGTCGGAGCAAATTCTGCGTATCCTCAGTGCCTGGCTATCGGAGCAAATTCTGCGTATCCTCAGTGCTTGGCTATATATAGCTATCTACAGCGCAGAGAAAGGATATGAGTTATAATTATATAGCACAATGAATTGCAACACATCAAAACCTTTATCAATAATTTCTCATGATGAGCTGTTTATCTTCAACAATGGAAGCGCTCTGAACGGTTGACTTGCGTGAAGTGTATCTGACCAATAGACAATATCTGGCTAATATATATATATATATATATATATATATATATATATATATATATATATATATATATATATATGTATATATATATATATATATATATATATATATATAAATCCAGATGCATTGTTATTAACTTAAAACTGCATTTTAAATTAATAGTAATGCATCTACATTCCTCATCATCAACATCACTAATGATTTTGTATTGGTACAAGCGCTTTCATGTGAAGAAAATAATTGTTCCATTGTCACTAAGTTACACTTATCAGGCACAGTGACTTTTATAAAACCTTTCGACTCACTTGGTTGGGGACTCCAGGAATCCCCACTTGCTCTCCTTACTGAGCGGCAGGATCCGTGTGCTTTATATTGATAGACAGAGTGAGATTCTGGGCAGTTGTAAGGAATTCTTGTTTTTGATTTGATTTAAAGACTGTATTTTTTTATTTTAGTTTGAGTGTCAATTTCCATTTAGTTAAGGGAAGACGGTTATAAATCCATACCTAATCACACTACAGAATGGTTGCTTTCTTCCCTCTCGTCTCTGACATCCTCCTCAATGAAAGCTTGCAAGCATTTGTGATTTTATTTCAAGACTATGCATTTTATTTTAGTTTGAGTGTAAATTTCCATTTAGTTAAAAGGAAGACGGATATAAATGTGTACCTAATTACACTGCAAAATGGTTGCTTTCTCCCCTCTGGTCTCCGACCTCCTCCTCAAACAAAATGGTTGCTTTCTCCCCTCTGATCTCCGACCTCCTCCTCAATCAAAGCTTGTAAGCACTTGTACTTGTGTCAAAGAAAATAATAATGCAAGCAGTTAGATATTTGACGTACATTTCTGTTTTGTTGCTATAAATGTTGACTAGTTTCAGTCATTAGTTCTATAAAAAGAGTACATTTATGTGATTATGTCAAAGACAATGTCCAATGATGTAAAATAAGATTTTTACATGTAGTTATTGAGCTATATTGTAATGTATATGCAGTTTTATCCTTAAAAATTTCGATGCCGAAAATTTTTGCCAGTTAAGTACTGTATTTATTTTTGTTAAAATATATTTATCGTGCTTTGAAACAGGAAATAATAGCCAACTGGTGACCTTTAAATTTATGAATCTTTTAAAGTCCTAAAATCAGTAATTCAAGTCTATTTTACATATTAATATAAGGATAAATTTGTCTACTGAAACGTAGCAAACAAAACAGAAACAACAACAACAACAAAAAGAAAAAAGAAAAAAACAACACAAAAATAACACAAAAAACCAAAAACAAACCAGAACCGTTTGTGTTTTGGTAATATTCATAATTTTGTAGTTCATGTATCTATTTCAGATATTCCTACTTTTTTTTAACTGATCGCCACAAGAAAGGCTGTATTTTACAGGAAACTCCTTCAAATATTTAGTCAACCACGCAAGAGGACCATTTACACTGTCAAGAGTGTCGTTTAACTAAGAATAAAACTAAGCTAAAGTTATCTTTGGTCTGATTGAAGTTCTCTATTTTGTGAGAGAATCAGAGAGATAAGGTTCGTATACCATAAAAAAAGTACGTTATACCTTCAAATTCCATTAAAATAAGAAAAATCACAAAGACATTTTATACGTAACATATCTGAGTTGTGCGGAATATTAGCTAAGATGGTTTAAATGATGCGATTGATAAAAACAAATTGAAGTAGAAATTGAAAAAGATCAAGCAAGTTTCTATGTATGTTCTGTACATGATGCAAAAAGATGCACATTATTCTTCTCTATGTTCATCCATCTGTACCTGCTCCTGCATATTTTATTTGCCTTCTATTACCACGCATAAATAATGCCCATTTGTTTTAAAATTGGATCACAGTGACTCCAAATGCTATGCAAAACCATTCTATGTATCGCATTTTGATTTATACATATATATGTACTTAATGAATATTGATAATCAGTTTTGAATTATAGTTATTCAGAAGATAGTTACTAGTTTTAATAAAGCATGCAACGTTATTCATCAGGCTTATTATCCTACTTTTTAAACAAAAGGGGAGACAATATGGTGAAGTCTGTAAACTGAAATTTCACGTATACATCCATGCAATCAGACAGACTGAAAAACACGCAGAGATACGTATATGTTACGTTGATAATACATACATACATACATGCATACATACGTACATGCATGCATACATACATACATACATACATACATACATACATACATACGTACATACATTATGCATGCATGCATGCATAGTGCAAAATGCATATTGAAACGAGCTTTTACGCGTCTGTCTGTGTTTCTTTCTAATATATCCCATTTGTAAGATACTAGCTCATAACGAAGTTTAAATACAGAAGGCCTTTGTAAATTGAATATATTTTCTTGATTTTTAATAAAAGTTTAGTTGTTCTGAATAGCTCTTTGTAAGGCGTCTTTTGCTGTCTGCGTACTGTTTTGCCGTTTAAGTCAGATTTCTTTCTGGCTTAACCCTAAAGTTTTTCTCAATTTTTCCCTTTTTATTATTCAATCGACACAATAGTCAGTATGTGCCGGTAAATCCAATATAAACATACATAATACATTCATGTATAGAGATATCCAATATTCAATCTCTTCATCCATCCATCCTTCCGTCCGTACACACACACACACACACACACACACACACACGCACATGACACTCTGTTTGACTATGTATCAATCAATATATCTATTGTTTTCAAATCTTGGTCAAATTAAAATGTTTTACATGTTCAAAATTTGTTCTTATATCTACACAGTTGTTTTGAAATCTTACGAAGAACATCGTTAAATACTTTGTTATTATCTGCTTTTTTGCAAAATGTTCGTTTGTATCTCATATGGATTGATTTGAGAAACAAACAGAGAACCTGGTGGAATGTGGTTGTCTGTTTTAATTGTTCAGGGTCGTGCCTTACGCTCTATGTCCACCTTCGGGTCTTTAACTCGTGAGCACGTCGTACCCTGATACATTCAAAATCACAATAAATAGCACACAGGGCTTTCAACAGGAACATTTTTTATACAAAATTTTATAACAGAATCATCTTGAGGGGTTATATCTATCGAATAATCTACATTTAAATATATTTGATCGCTTTCTGATAACTGTTACTTATTTCTTATGTATTGAAAAGAAAATTAAGCATTTTTAAAACTAAAAACAAAAACAAACAGATATATTTATATCCACGATATCCATTACATTTGATTCACGATGATACCAAACTCAGTCTAATCTAATTTCGGTGCTGTTTCTTGGATCATGAAAGTTTTCATATGTGAGAAAGAATATATTCAACTCTGAGTATTTTATTTCCTCAGCAATCGCAATCAACAGTTTTGTACCCAGTCGCAAACGTATACGGCTTAAAGAGCGGACTCATCCAAGACCTTTTAAACTCCCTTTGATTACTGACACCATGTACACATATAAAGTTAAGCCGCACACACTAATTGACCTTACGCGAGATGATAAATCGTTCCGCCTACCAAATCACGTGGCATGATGCCCTGCTAACCTCCGACAAACATGCAGTAATTGACAAAGAAATATGTTTTAGCTTAAGTGATATGTTTATTAAAAATGTAAAATTTCAAAGTTGCATAAATTATACTGCAGTAGACAGTATTTATATTTGTAGTTCAAGTTAGTATAGTAATAATCTTAGGGTTTATTGCAGTAAATAATAAAACTAAATTTTAAAGCTGCTCGAGAACTTTTTCATGTACTAGGATATTCGCTCCAGAATATGCTAATGTATTTAGTATATAACCTTATCCTTATTAGTTTTATTTGGCTTATGTTCATGCTGACCTGGGAGTAAATGAATTCAAACGTAATAACAAAATTGTAAATAATTACTGTTTAGAAGTATGCTGTTGTACGTAATAATTTTTAAGTTCTACTATGTTCATCCAATGGAATTTTGATCAATGATGTCTATTGATGTAACATGTAAAAGCATGATTAATATATCGGTAGATAATTATCTAAAACCATTGTTTTTGTATTTCTTTTTTAATACATTTTTGTATCCCCACCGCTCCTTCAGTCCAATGAAAAAATAAAGAGGCACTCAAGTGTCTGAAAGATAGAGGCGATAAATCATTGTTTTTAAAATAAATGCAGTTTGGGTTCAGTGCTTCCTATACAAGAAAAAATACCATACATCAAAGCTCGAAAATTGGAGGGTTCTCCACCCATATTCTAGACACTTTTATTTTTACATATAGTTTTCAATTTTTTTCAATTCTTTTATTTCCCTTCAATCCATCGACAGCACATGATTTTCTACATACTTTTTTGCAAACAAACATGTTGTAATTGCCATCAATTGTTTCCATTTTCAGCTGATCATACACTGGACTACAAAAAAGTCTTTATCCATCGAAATGTTGTCTTTGTTTCGGGAAAGGAATAAATCTAATTCCTCCATTTAGACAATTTCAACGGACAATGCCTGGAGGTGTGTCTAATTTACGCTCGCTGATTGGTCAATTGATCAGAATGATTGACAAGTGGCGATAGGTCAATTGCTACCAAGAAGTTTCCAACCCACCAGAACACTAGGCATCCACGCAGCTATTCACACACATCGTCAATTTACATGTAAAGTTATATTGTGTCGAAGATCATGCTGATGGTGTAGGTAAATCTGTATATTATGCTATAAATACATGTAATCAAAGAAACTAACTCGCATTAGCTAATCAAAGAAACTATCTCGCATTAGCCAACTCAGGACAGTTAATATACCTTTGAATAGATGTCTGTTGTTGATAATTACCTATTAAAACAACATATGCCGCATTTATCATGTCTATCTAATGCAGTAGTAAGTATTCAGATCAGTTGCCTTAAGATGTTTTCATTTTGTGATTCTGTGCAGCATGTATTGAACTAGAACAGAGAATGAATAATACATAACGCAAAATTGATATGTTACTTCAGAAATATTAATATCTAAACTAATTTTACAGTATTTTGATGGTTCGAACCACTTATTTAAGGAAACAATGCCTTGCTGCGAATTAAAGTAATTCATATGTATAAGTGACATGAAAGAAATTTCTTGTCTTATCTGGACGAGGATCCAATGCTCAATTTTAGCAGACGGTACTGTTTTTTCTCATAATTTAGTCTGAGCGGTTTAGTAATGTTTTTTCTTTGGGCCTTCAGTTAGAACTGGTCAACTGATTTTCAATTTTGATTTTTCATGTTCTTCTAAGCTTGACGCATTATACCCAAACGAATAGAATTATCTTCTTGTTGTTCATAACTAAAACAATGATTATCATGAGTTACGTATATTGAAGGTAAAACTCAAGGGTTTCTTTCATGTAAACCTAAAACTAAATGGTTCTGACTGTATTTGCACACTCGCTATTATATATTATACTTTAATGCCACTTAATTATAGTGATAGTTAGCATGGCGGATAACTCGTACTAGACTATTAGACTGATCATTAAAAATATCAAAATCAAAATTGGTTAATAATTTGTATTAGAGAGGTAAGTTATTTGGAAATGATATACATGAGTACAATTTGACAGGGTCGTTATTTGACAGCAATTAATGCTAGCAGTGGTGTACTTTCTTTTTCTGAGTAGTAGTAGTAGTACTAGTTGCAGTAGAAGCACTAGTAGTGATATATCTGTTTTTCTGCTCATTAGAAGAAGAGAATCAATTATAAAAGTGCACTAAAAATATCTGCAAAAACCGTAGAAATAATTATGGCAATAGTAGCAATAGTAGTACTAGCTGCTGTGCTGTGATAGTATGCTAGGACGAACAGCAGTAGCTGGAGTTGCGATACTTTCGATGGTAGACAAAGCATGAAGACATGGTTGAAGACAATACTGCGAATTAGGATGGAGTTCTATGGTCGAAGTAGGACGATAAACACCACTTTTCTACAGCAACAATATATATATATATATATATATATATATATATATATATATATATATATATATATATATATATATATATATATATATATATATATATATATATAGAGAGAGAGAGAGAGAGAGAGAGAGAATATAGTTTCCTTTCCTATATTAATATAGGATATATTTCATCACGTGCTACATAATTTTTTTTAATGTGTGTGTATAATACAGGAAGAAATATATCTGGTATAAACGTAAGAAAAGAAATGGGTCTTTTTTATTATATAACGAACATACTTATCAAGCGATTAAATTCATTTTTAAGCACACCACTCATGCAACTAAAACTAAAGTACAATTTGCTTTTCGACCACGCTATTTAATAAGAAAATAAAATTTATTGATTTTGATATTGTCGATATAGGTTTGATTTTTTTAAAATTTAATTTCATTTCAGTATATTATATTGTAGCTTCAGGTCATTAAGTTTGGTTTGGTTTGGTTTGGTGTTTTACGGCACAGCAACAGAAATAGTCTATTTATTACCGAGGTAACTGGA
>JAECUM010077504.1:0-10000 GCA_016617855.1 Megalonaias nervosa
ACGTCCTTCTTGCGTTGCTGCCGAGTCTGGGTGGATGTAGTAGATAATAGCTTCTAGGGTGTTTATAACGACTCCGGGGGTCCCGGTTCCTTGTTAGAACTTGTAGCCGGAGTATTCGAGTGGTTGGCTTCCCCAGCCCGGGCTGCTTTCCTCCTCGCAGTACGATTCCTTTTGCTACGTTTTTTTACAAGTCCACAGTCTCCCGTTTCTTCATTAGTTAAATCTACTCCCGTGCTATTATCCCATACTAAGAGAAGCGTGTTTCTCTTTGCTCCAGTCCGCAAGCTCCAATTTGTCGCTTGTCATTTACGTAGTGCCTTAATGGCCCTCAGTGCTGGAGCGGGAATTACTGCTATCGCTAGTAGCCAATTTGGCGCCATGCTGTACCTTTGTGATGCGGTACTGTCTTCCATCACTACGTGCTCTGTTCAGCTGCTCCGTGTGAATACTGACAGACTTACTACTTACTAAGAATTTAAGTCGCATATGCTAACTAGGAGCTTTCACGACTGGTTAGTTCTCGAGTGTCGAGATTTTTAATTGGTTGTTATTGTTACTGGCGAGCGCAAAGATTTATGTCTTAAGCGCGGACGCGATTGAAAACATCCCTGCGATTTCGGGAACGCCATTGATAACACAATCCAGAGGGATTGAGAGAGGTGAAGGAGCCTATATTTATAGTGTCATTAAAAAAAAAAAACAAACAAAAAAAGCAAAACAACATACACCTTTTTATATAAAAAATTTCAAGACTTTTTACTCATAAATAGAAACTTCTCCAATAGGAGTTAACAAATCAACAATTTTTTGACCAGGAACATATTTACAAGGTCGACAACGTTGTGGAGTCAAACTCGACTTCCACTGATCTAGGTCATTAGGCCATCGATGCACACTACGTTTCCTAGCAAAAGACAAATATAACTATAATGTTCCCAAAAACATCTTTCCACTTTATCATCATTTCTAGAATATTCACTATCAAAATTAGTCACTAAATATTCTAAAGGACATCCAAGACTGCGTTAATGAAAAAAAAAAAACAAACCAATATTGTCCACATACTATAGAATATGTTCCTTGTAATCTCACATTATTGAATAGAGTCGATATTGCTTTTCTTCTCATAAAGTAAATGATATCATCTTCCAAAGGTGGGGATTGATAAAAATCGAACTAGTGAATACAGTGATTGTTGGAAAATTACACGGTGGCCCAGTGGGTTCCTGGTTGATGAAATATCGTCAATGTTGATGGCATAGGCTTGATTGTCTCTAGATTTGCCATGAGGTAGTTAATCTTTGGCGCACACGACAGGATTCCAAGAAGCTGTGTATGAACTGTGAGTCAGAAGGTAATCAAGTTTCCAGGTATCCATTTTGTTTTTTCACAGGTGATGATAAGTCATCAATTCAATCCTGGCTTTTTCGTTTAAAATAACTGTCAAGCAAGTAGCATCACGCTGCGTCTCCGTACTCCGTGGAAAGAGGGCTTCAATGCATTGGATGTCCAGAGAAGTCAGTGAAGGGGAGGAATGGTCACACAAGACTTTGTACCACTGATGCAACACATTTACTTCGGAGATGAGGCCCCAAGCGTCATCCAAATACCATTCTGATTTTTCTTCTTGGCTCATCATCATACATTTATCGTGCTGAATCTGACAGGGATGGTCGTTTTGACATCCAAAACAATGTTCGTGGGTCAGAACTGTAATTTTTCAGCTAGGTGCTTAGCAAAACAGAAGACTAATGCACCTCTTGTTCTGGCCTTCTGGACATCGTGACTGTGTATTTGTGTTTTTCTTTCTCTTGTTCTGGCTCAAAGATATCCTTGTTATCAATCTACAAAGAGGCTCCACATTCCAAATAGGGATGTTATTCTTTCATAGCTACTAAAAATCAAGAATCACTTCTCTCAAACTGTTGATTTCCAGAGTATTGTCAAATTCTGTATACAAGATGATGTTCGCCGTGTTGGATAGAGCTTCTGCAAACTAAAATTCTGCATGAATTTGGCCAGGAAATTAGGGTGGAAATGTCCCTCGTCGCTGCCTTGGTCTGGAATGAAATCTAAAGCCCACAAAGTGTATACTCTTGCATAGTTGTTTAACGAAATGCTGTAGCTGTTGTTGGTACCTAACTGGCCTGCGGCTTCATACAGGGACAAGTAAGATCTCAAGTAATTTTTCTGGTCAAAGTTAGGTTAGAAGAGTCTGGTACACAAGATCTGGCCATCTTGATTGACTTTTATCTTGGACACTTTGTGGTGATTAAACTATAAAGGATTTTTAACGTTGAGGGCTTCATTGTTGAACTTCTCCAAAGTGTCAGGTTTCCATACCACCCAAGGATCCAGATGGGTGTTTTTGGCTTCTCCGTACGTCAAGAGATTTTCTAGGTATGCTCAGTAAGGGTAAGTATCCATGCTTCTGCTACCACTTTGTTGTTCAAATATAAGTCCACTTCGTTGAACAAAGAATGCATGAAATTGTTGACGGGAGCAACTCTGTCATTGGCACCTGGACTGTATGTAAAATTTGGCCTGTCCTTTGATTTCATATTTGATTTATGGGCTGAGGTCATCAAAGGCGAGATGGGATGAAATTCTACCCATTAGGATTCTTGCATTGCCATCATGGTTGGCGGCATAGCAAACATATTCAATTCTGAATTGGAACATTCACAAGAATCTCGGTACATCATTTTTCTTTAGTAAATAATCAAAAACTTCTAATTCTCTTGTTCTTCTTTTCTTAGTCTTTCTCGCAACATGTTTATGAGCTCTGGATGGGCATCAGCATCTCTTTCTGCTTTGTCCTTCCTGTGGTGTGAATGAAGAAGGTATGCCTTGATCAGTAGCAGGGACCTCTCGGGAAGCCAAAAGATCTTTTCCAGTTTCTGCTGTGTTTCCCACCACGCAGTACTCCACCACATCGATAGATATAAAATCACTAATTGAGGATGAATTTCAGGTAAATCATTTTACTCCATTTATGAACATTTTTGTTTTATTTGTTTAAATTTTTTTTAGTTTTTTTTGAGTGGGTTTTAATAAGAAAAACTATAATTTCTAGTAATTTGCGTATATTAAATATTTCTTCAAATCAATTCAGTATAAACAGATTTAATTTACTCAAACCTTAAATGCATTGCTGTTTCATATATGACAAAACATGCAAAGATTAAACCCACAATCATAATATCCATCTTGACAACACTACAGTAGAGAAAACCAGAATCAATTATTTGCAGATAATGCAATTGATTGAGACAAAAAACTAATTAAAGTTTCAAGCTAATGTCCAAATTTAAATTTACAATTGAGAATAGACTGTCATCAAAGCAAGTGTTTATATGTTAGTAGCTATTGCCCGTCCTAGGATGGAAGTGATAAAAGAAAGTTTAAAGATAAAAAATATAAACATAAAAAAATATTTTAAAAAATTGAGATGAGCAAGTTAAAAAGAAAGTTTGAACATAAAAATACAAAAAGTAAAACAAAATTGGGCATGATGCGAGTTTCAAACCTATGTCCTCTTGTTTGGCAGAGGTGACACACAGACATACAAATGTGGGTGTTTATAAGGTTGTCTCTCTAAAAGTTAGTGTCAAAAATGCATACTGAATTACTCCCCTTTCATCACATAAGGAATAAATTGTACACGGTGATGGCAGTTTGCAGGTGTAAATTAAATGAAATTACACCATACACGGCCTATCTCAATACAAAGTACAAAAAACTTAGATTAAGAAAGGAATAAAATAAAAAGTGAGATAAATCATTTCATGACATATTTTATTTAATATTCAATGACCGTATCTTTTATACCAATGCCTGGAGGAAGAACATATCACATACAGACAAGAAAAAAAGTGAAGAAATAAAATAAGTACAGAAAAGCGTCGGTAAAGGGTGTAAAATTTAGTATTATATGTGGTACAAAGGTTGTTGTTTATCCTAAAACTGACCCACTTCATTTCATAATTGGAATTTCATCATTGCCAAAACAAAATGCAAAATTTGTTTAATTCTTTTTTTCATATATTGCACTGGCTGTGATGTTTGTTATTCATGATGGATTCCCAATGGCTATTTTTGTTGTTGTTGCATCTTTATCAGGCTTCCCAATGGCTGTTTTTGTTGTTGTTAGTTTGGATCAAAGAATTGTGATATATATTACTATCTGTGAATGCTATACCAATATATATATATATATATATATATATATATATATATATATATATATATATATATATATATATCACTGCCATAGATAACTGCAGCTGTTGACATTGTTGTATGTTGTGCTAAAGCTATTTAATGGTAACATAATTTAATCCTCTTCCAGGAAATATTATGTAATATAATGGGAAAGGTCTCCAATTTCATTCCGAAAAATAAAATATTCGTCTCTTGTAGATAGCACTGACGTCATTCTTTTACCCTCTAAAGATGTTTTTCCTTTTAAAATCTATTGTTTATGCAACATGTTGCATCATTCAAATCAGAAGTGAAAAACTGGCGATCAGTCAGTTGTTTGAAAATTTAAGTTGACTAAAATATCAATGACATTGCCCTACACTGTATATTTGTGCATAACTTTTATTCAGCAAATGCGTGACTTACCATAGTGAAGCCTGTAACAAGTAGCTGATATCTGAAGGATAATTTCAGGTCAAAAATAGACAATAACCTTTCTGTCCCTATACAATCAACATAACTAATACATCTTATTTCTTTTCAAGCACTGATTCTCTGTTTCCATGATCATTTTTTTAATACAATCTTGATATTTTTCCCCACTGATGCAATAAAAAGTCGTAAAGCAGTATACACGTAGGCATTAGTTTGGTTTTATTATCCAGTTTCTTTCTGTAATTATTGTTTCCACTTTTAATGTCCTAATTCTATCAAACAAAACAATATTACCTGCACCCACGTCGGAACTTAATTCAGTATTGAACGTCTGTTTTATTTTATTTTGGTTTTAGCGGTGTAATTTCCACTATCTAAAACAAAGAATATTTTCATCAGACTTTAACATTTCTACCAGATTATTTAAATCTTCCCTCATTCATTGCATCCTGTTGTCAAATTTGTCAGTACTACTTTGTAGCATATCAAATTTATTTATCAGTTCTCAATCTACATGTTAGTTTAAATCTGTTTTAGATTGTCATATGCAGACAATAAGCTTATAATTTAGCATTGGCCAAGTCTTATCCTTTACTATTTTGATTATGTTGTTTAAATCAGAAACAGCTAAACGTAAGTCATTTTCATATTTCTTAGTATACTTTGGTTGCTGTTGTTGTCCTCTATTGTTTTCAGTATCTCCATGAAAAAATTCTTCTTTTAGGACTTGAAAGACAATTACGGAGAGCATATAGTTTGATGTTCAACTCTGCAGCACCGCTATCTAAATCTTTTAAATTCATTTAATATCTTGATCATTTTGTTTGATTTTAGGACCAAAATTGTTTTGTAACTACTCCAGCTGAAACTGCAAAGTGCCTTAGTAATCAAGAAATTTCTCTATTTTCTCTATGTCACTCTCAGATGTACATAGCTCCAAGTTTATCATCTTTTCAGTGTGTTTAAAGTATTGTTGAATGGTTTCATTTCTTTGGCTCTTTCTCATATGATTTACAATGATTGTATAACATTAGATACATATGAAATCTCTGTATAAACAAGTACTGACCATCTATAAAGATCTTCCATATGTCGTCATTTTGTGTTGGCACATCGACAGGAAATACTTAGTCAAGCCCATGAAACTCCATTCTTTGGTAATTAAGGAGTAAATCATCTTTATTGGCTAAAATTAAAAGTGATGTTTCTAAATACTGTAGATCTTGTTATATTTGCCCAGTGTGGTAGGTAAACCATATCAGAAGATACCTAAGGCTCATCTGCAACTCATTCCAGCATTTGACAAAAATTTACTAGAATAATGGTTGATAGTGTCGGCACATTTCCTAGGACCAAATTAGGTAACCAATACTTGTCAACAAAATTTCCAGAAGATATTCCTTTAAGGCACACTAAGACTAAGATTGTTCTTTTAGTACAATAATCATTACTTGCAATCAATGGCAGTGTAGTAAAATAGCTTTAGAAACAACAGGACCGTGTTTTTCTTTATTGCATAATTGTGCCATATTGCCTGTTCTAGTATAGTTTTTTACAGCAGGCTTGGCAACAGAAGAAACAAAACATAGTAACTATTTCAAAAATTAAATTAATCCAGCTCCTACAAGAATGATTATAATTACTACTTTCTTTTTGATGATGTTTGTCTTTTATATCATGTGCAACTACAATTACTGTCACCGTTTTGATCCTTCTTGTATACAGTGATTTTATCCATGTTATACACTTTTATTTTTTTTCTATCTATTGATTGATTGCCTTAGACTTCTTAGTATTTCAAAGAAAACATGAAACCAGTACAGAAAATGTACTACCTATGCTATACTTTGAAGTGCAAAATGCTAAATTCCCCACACAGCTCCTGCAATCCATAATATCCAGAATAATTGATTCTGCTAGAATTTCTATAATTTCTTATTGCATTATGTTCTGTTATCTGTTGCAATGTCATCTCAGATTTAAGATTTTGGTACTGAAATGTGTAATGGCTTATATGTGAAATAGTTGTTTGTGTTATGGTACATTTTCATCACCTTAAATATGGGTACACATAAGTGTTAAGCTGAGTTGCTCATATGAAGTTGAATATTTAATTGTCACAAATTATCATTCATCAACTCTATCATAAACAAATTTATTTTCATTTTTCTCCTTCTTGTAATGTTTGCATAATTCCTCTGTAGCTTTTTTAAAAATCTGTGTTAGATATTTTTCTTTTTGTGATCCACTTTTATGTTCCCCGAGTTCTCTTTTTCAAACCTTTGGTGTGTTTTTGGTTTTCAATTGTTTGTCAAATTATATATATATATATATATATATATATATATATATATAGTCATACAGCACTTACACTTAAACCTTTCATCTTCAATGATTTCCTATATGTAATAGACAGCCATCAAAATACACACTCACAGCATACGTGTACAATGCTGAGAACTGTGTTACATATTTAATATTTTTTCATCTCTTATGAAACTGTCACATTTCAAAGTGTCCATGTATTTTCCTGTCTAAATTTAAAAAAGCTGAAGTGAAGGAGTAAAATGGTTTATAATTACTAGTTACTTTCTGCTGATATACTTTCATATTTAAATGGGCAAAATCTTTGTAATAATGTAGTCCTTAGTGTCTGACAATGGGCGAGTGCAATTCTTCAGGAAACAAAAGATAAATCTGCCATCATACTAGCAACAACCTTGTTTTCCTGAGTCATTGACAAAAGTAAGCATGTCTTCTGCTACTGACAAAGTAGTTTGTATGCTTGATGGAATTGAAAAACTGCAAGTTATTCACAGATCAGAGTCTTTTTACGTGCAAGACATTTGCCATTCAAAATAAGCATTATGCTATATCTTAGGAGTAATCAGTAAAACAAGAGTAATGAAATACTTTCATGATACAAATCAAAATAACACATTACTATATTACTCATAACTAAATGCTTGAGGTTCGAACCACAGACTTGTCATACCAAAGACTTATAAAAATGGTACTAACAGCTGCCTTGCTAGGCACTCAGCATTAAGAGGTTAGGACTGGTCGGCCTTGTGTCAGGATAATGTGAATGGGTGGGACATAATGCTACATCTGCGGCATGATGCCCCAGTGTTAGACATCAATATAAACTGCCATACTGCAAACACAGCAATATGACTGAACAAGTTTTAAAGATACATTAAATATCCAAATCACACACACACACACACACACACACACACACTGGATAATCAATAAAAGAGGGAGAGTTCAAGCCCTAGCTGGAATTGAATGAGGCTGCGATGGCCTGAAGAATAAATACAAAAACAAAATGCTTTAAAGTAGAGAGGAATGAGTTTCTTTAAATAAAAAAAACACCTGCTGACAACCCATAACTACTTTGTTACTAATTCATAATTGACAGATTTTCTAGTTCAGTACAGTGATCATGTAAGATTTAGGAAAAAATCTGCAAAGTCGGAGAAATAGTAAAAATGTGAGTATGGTTTCGAAGAGGCATTTGGTTCTACCTTTGGCAGTTTATTTCTGATATATCAAATTAATAAATTATTCGCAAACAGAATAATTTGTTACGATAACAAATTAACAATTTAGAAAGAGTATGCTTATGTCATAGAATGAACATTGATATCAACAACATTCCGGGGAAATCTGAAATAATAACCACATACTCAACAGCAAACCAACAAAATGAACAGAAACTGTAATTTCTGGGAAAACCCAGAAATGTGATTTGTTTCCTTTAGTGATTTAAAGTTGTACTTTCATTGTAATTTTTTTACTTGAACATGTTTAAAGCATGTCAGCATTTCCCCAGGACATAATCGACATTCCATATTACATTCAGTCCACAGTACTATTTTGATGCATTAGATGAGCCTTATCACTCAGACAATGAAGATGAACATATACACTGTTGGACAGATACAAGTCTCAATTATTAGATGACATGACAATCTGAAGCGTCTGTTTGTAGGCCACATTGTTGTTTTCCTGATGGATAATATGGGCCAATCGAGACCTCTGTGTGTCAATCGGAAAGACACTAAGCTGCTTATATTAACTGGCAAGAATATAGTTAATAAAGGTGCAGAAAGTGGCATTGCAAATTAAATAACCAACCAAGCAACCAAACAGGTCATATGATGCTAAAGTGCTTGCTTGTAATGACTTCAGAAGAAATACTATTTTTTACTTAGATAATAGAAGGTGTGCTATGTTTTTTGTATACGTCAATAGTTGTCTTTATTCATACATATACAAGATGTGGTTGATGTAGAGGGACATATCAGAAGGCATTATTACCTTTTTCATATTCTGTTTCAGAAGGTCCATGGCATCTGCTTCAGACATTGGTCCAAGCTCAACTTCCTTGAGATTCAAATCCTTATTTGAAAGTTTTTGTCTTGTGGTTAGTAATAGTTTCACCTGAAAATAAAAATTATCAAATATTAGAAGACAGAAGTTTCAGAGTTTAAATGAGCAATATGATTCTTCACTCTGTTGCAGTTCTTCTTTATGCTAGATAAATTTTTCTTTACCATTCTGTCTCAATAAAATTAACTAATATGTGGCTTGAAAGCTATTTAACATTACAGTATCGACATGTATAAACATCTTGGTGATGGATAGACATGATCTGTAAAGAGAAATAAATGACACAGTCAAGAATGGAACCCTAGTCCTCTGCTAAAACATCTGATTCAGCTCATTTTGAAGTGGCCATACAAGTATATATGTATACTCATACTTACATGTATATACATATACTCATACTAACATGTATATACATATACTCATACTTACATGTATATACATATACTCATACTTACATGTTTATACATATACTCATATTTACATGTACATATATATACTCATACCAACAAGTATATAAATATACTCATACTTATATTACCTTTCAGCTGCTTTAGATCAATAAAATAAGACCAAAATATTATTTTGTCTAAAAATAGGCCATTTGGTCCATCGTTCACTGAGGTCTTCCTCTAGAGTCATCTAAAATATATCCCTTGAATGTATAAAAGAGACATTAACTTAATCACCAAGCAAACAATGTCAAACTCTGGATGACTCATCTTCTTATTGGCTACCTGTAACTATAAGACTTTATTTCTTTTAATGAAAGATATTGGCAAGCAGGTAAGTTACTTGAAAGGTAAGATTTTCCTGTTCAAGAATTTGATTTTGATGTCCTTCATATTAAATAAATCTCATCTGTGGATTGTCTGATTTATGGACCTAAATGTCTAATAGCTCTTTTCATCTCATTTTTATTGTGTTTATTGTTTATTTATTTACTACCAGAATAATTCCTGTACAT
>JAECUM010077504.1:12500-20300 GCA_016617855.1 Megalonaias nervosa
TTACCTTGTACCTATCATAAACAATTTCTTCTTTCCTTGCACTTATTAATTTTTCTATGTCTCTGCATCTTACTGTATTCATGGCAAGATGATGATAATAATAATAATAATAATAATAATAATAATAATCTTTAAATAGTAATAATAATCTCTAATCTTCTTGTAAAGCCATCGGTCCAGATTACATAGATTTATGAAAATTTATGTCACAACCATTAAACATAACATTTCTAGGATTAAAACAGTGACTCTCTAATGTTTATAGATGTTGCTAGATAAAAAGCAAACTTATATAGGAGATTAATATTATTATTAATTCTTTGCATAAAGTTATAAAACTTGATGTTATTTGCATTACAATGAACATATGAAGGTAACTAGACATTTGTCAAATTGTCATACATGAGACATTTAGCAACAAAGTGAAACTCATCTTCTATATCTGCACAAAATCTTTGAACAAGGAGGATATTTTAAAACTTACCTATATTAAACATTATAGGAAAGGTTCCATTTCTGAATATATACAGTAAACGAACAGTGTGACAAGAGTTTAATATTGACAACCCAAATAGTTTCTGATCGTATTAAAGAATCGTAATCTATCCACTTAGTTCTTGCAGCAAAATATCTCTACAATATTGTTTACATACAATTAAAAAGAGGTTCTCATCACCCCACCTTCTGATTAGCCCAAACTTATCCTATTCCATATGAAAAAGCAGATTCTTAGCTTTATTTACCCAATAATTATTGTGTTTGCCTCATGTCAATTGTAGGTTATAGGTTTGTTTTGGGAATCTATCATCGGTCATCTTTAAAATTTTGAACCAGTACTATATCTTGCTATGTACTCTGGCATTCTACCCAACTCATTATAGATAAAAGCATTTTGGAGTGTTTTGTAATTCTATTAATATATTTAAAGAATGCCATATGTACAGCTTCCATTTCATTTACTTTGTAAAAAACCCAAACTTCTGACCCATAGTTCAAAATTGATGCTATTTTAGTATCAAATATTTACAATAGACTGTTTGTAGACAGTTTACCAAAATGAGTAAGTGAAGCCTTCAGACTACAAACTGTCTTTGCTGCTTGTCCTGCTAGCATTTATTGACACAACATATCACGTGTTTTAGAACAAAATATACATCCAAGATATTTATAAATTACTGTCTCTATCAGGAATTCATCAAAATACCAACTTTCATATCATCTCAAGTATCCCCTTTTTGAAACACTACAATTTTAGTTTTCCTGTAATGTTTAGTTTTCAGATGTTGCAGTATTCTTTCACTTTATTTAGAATTCTTTGCAGTTAATCAGTAGTTCTGGCCAATGCAACCAAGTCATAGCTTAACAAATGCTATTGGAAAACAATTATTATGTGAGACATATATCTTTAAATCCTTTAGAAATAATGAAAAAAACTAGGTGATAAAACACGTCCTTGCCTTACCTCAGCTGGGCAGTTAAATGCATTTTCACACAAGCTTTGACATTTGCATATATGGCTTTCAGTATAATAAGCATTTTGTGCTAATATTTTTATTTAGTAATTATGTTCAAGTAAGCTCCAATAATACGACCAAATGCTTTTTCATAATAAGCAAAATCAGTATGAAACTTACTTCTCTGTATGTTGCTTCGGAAATTTTCTTATAAATGTGGTTAGGAGAAACGTATTATCTACAGTGGAATATCCACTTCTAACACTAACCTGTTCTTCACTTAGAATACAATTATATTTGACCCAGTTAGCTAGTCTTTCATTTGAAATTGAAGTAAATATTTTGCTGAGGGCTGGCATAATGCGAATCCCTCTATAATGTTAAGGCATATTTATGTAATCTTTTTGTGACCAGGTGTGATTATATCTGTTGTCCAGCACTTCCAGAAGTATCTAAAATCAAATAACATATTGAAAATAGACACCAAAATAGGTACTGTGATATTCCAACTGCCTTAATAATATCACTAAAAAGTCATTAATACTATAATAATATCACTAAAAAGTCATTAATACTATAATAATATCACTAAAAAGTCATTAATACTATAATAATATCACTAAAAAGTCATTAATACTATAATAATATCACTAAAAAGTGATTAATACTATAATAATATCACTAAAAAGTCATTAATACTATAATAATATCACTAAAAAGTCATTAATACTATAATAATATCACTAAAAAGTCATTAATACTAGCTGATTTTATCGACTGGAGACTTTTCATAGCATGCTGCACTTTTTCCGTTATTTGACTATCCAGATTTTCATGGAGAACATTTGTTGTTTCACTTAATCTGAAATTTTCCTCCAACTCATTATGTGTATTAGATAATTCTGAAAATTTTACTGCCACCATTTGGTGCAGTTGAGTTTTCCATTTAATGTGGTATTTGGACATTTTAAAAGTCTCCAGCAGTGTTTCCAATCTTTCTCTGAAAGTGCTTTTTCAAGACCTGTCATTTCCTTTTGTCGATATTGATTGCATTTGTACGTGGTTATACATATTTATATGGTGATTATAGAAAGCCAAGTTACACCCAATCACTTCTATTATTGATATAATTTTTCTATAATTTCATCGTATGTGCTTATTCACTAATGCTTGCCATGAAAGAATTTAAAGCAGTATCGAGTTAATTATGCTCCATGATTGTGAGCATAATACAGGATTTTGGTGATTTTGAACAGCTGATGTTTTGGACAAATATATTTCTTTATGTTTCATTCCATATATACTTCTGTTATTTTCATATGTGAATGTAATGTAATTAGCAAGACCCAAGTGAAATAGTACTGGTTGATGGATGGATTCAATCCTGTTACCAATCCTGAAGGTCATAACATATACAAATAGTGATATTAATGTCTATAGTTGCAGCAGAGTTATCTTGTACATGTGTAAAGTTTCCAAAGCCTTCATCATCCATAAAACTACCATTTGCAATCCTCATTCCAGATAGCTGACAAAACTGCAATAAATTCTCAGTGCAGTGATTAAGCTCCTCTCTGTCCATGTTAGCTCTTCCCCTAAATCTACATCCTTGACATAGGCTATATTCTTATCATTTATATTATTATAAACATGTACAATAAAATCAGGTTCTGTGAAGGAAAAGGCATTGAAATCTTGTTTTACTCTCAAGTTGATAGATAATGAAATTATGTTCTATGACATATACAGCAATAACTCCAGAATAACATTTTGCATTAAGCTCTTTATCATCTCTTCCACTGATGTAGCTCCAGAAACCATTATCACAAGCCCAAGTCTTGACCAGTGCAAAAATATCAATAATAATAATAATAATAATAATAATAATAATAAGAATAATAATAACAATGATAACCATCACAATCATCACCTCTATTATTCTGTATTTTATGGCTATGCACATAACCTTTGATATGAAAAATACACATCTAAAATATGGGAAGAATAATACCAATCCCTTTCAAAAATATTTACAAAATCAAAAACAAAAAGAGCCCTTGAATGGGTATGTTGCTGTACTAGCCAGAAAGAATTTCCAGGGATACAAGATATGACCATTCCTTTCATTTTAATGTAGAGTGTCAAAACCATCTCTAAAATTCTTCAGCGATAACAAGATTATCAAAATAGCTACTGTAGTGGAGATATTGAATTTCAGATCGGCACCATTTTCATTTAGGACCAACAAAGATAAGAAATCTTCTTGTGGAAACCCCAAGCCGATACAATATTCTGTGTTTGAGAAGCAACACAAAATAGATTTTCAAGATGGCTGCTATTGTGGCAATATGAGTTATCAGACTGACACCATTTGCTTTCAGGGCCAACTAGACATCTTGAGAAGTCTTTTCATAGAAGAACAATGTTGATATAAATCTAGTAGAAGTGGCAATAAAACTGTTGTCATGATGGCTATTGTAGTGGCCCTGTTAAAAGTCAGATAGGCACCATTTTCATTTACTGACTAGACATCATAAATCTTTCAGTGAAAACACCATACTGATACAACCATTCATTCTGGAAAAGTAGTGATAACAAGATTTTCAATCTGGCTATTGTGGTAGCCATATTGGATGTCTGAGTGTCACCATTTTCAGTTAGGAACAACTAGGCATAAGAAATCGTTTAGTAGAAACCCCCTGTTGAGATGACCATCCATGTACGAGCAGCACTAATTTCATTTAGAACCGATGGACTATTGGATGAGTGTATGGGTTTCATGGCAATCCTCCAAGATGTTTAGTAGGAGTAATGATAACAAACTTGTACTAGCAGATGGACGACAGACGACAGACGGAAGACCATCCTATAAGCCTTAACTGTCTATAAGCAATAGAGCTTAAAACAAAAGTTGTTGTTCCATCCAATAATTGTTTTTCTTTCTTTATACAAAACTATTTGTAGATCTTGTGTCATACACATTAAGCATTCGTTACCTAAGATTAATATAGACAATTTTCCATTCGCTGTCCAGGAGGCTGCACACTTGCCGCGCCAGACTTGTTTTTCCCATTCCACCCATGCCGCATATATAGACACCTTTAAATTAATAATAATAATAATGATAATAATAATAATTTTAAGTGGTCAAAATGGAACTAATCAAGATATGTTTCCTGGAAGATGACGTTTTCTTTGCATTTACTTATTTATCAGTTTAGCGATTTGGAAATGGAACAAACTGATCCTGTGGTTATTCCAGTAAAGAATCTTTGTAATACCTTTCCAAAATCTGTCCATTCCAAAAGATACAATTGAAGACTAACTATCTGCCCTAAAACATTAATAATAACGACACCACTACATTTGAAATTCATGGTTTGATCTATGTCTCAAAGTCTTACCATTTGCAAAAGTGACACAACTTAAAGGTCAGCTGAGAGGCAATAATATGTATTATATCCTCTATAAGTATATTTCTATCAAATTAATTGTGCTTTACCTGCGACTATTTCAGGAGGTTTTGGTCATCAATTATGTGTGAACACAAACTTTAACTGACATGAAATATCACCTATTTATTTTGGATATTGTTTAATATTTGTCCTGAAACACATCCTTCTGAAATGCTTTTGAATGTCTTTACATTATCTACATCATGAATTAAGTGGCAGTAGACGTTTCTATTATATATCTGTCCAGTTATGGTGTTATTTAGTTGCTCTGGAACCTGACTGGTATAGCATTTCAATGGGGGGGGGAGGTGTATGGGTTGGTTGGCGGATGAGTAGGTGGTAGCAATTTTGCTATCTGTCTTAACTTACTGGTTTCTTATATTTTTCTTTCGTACTAGTATATTTATATCTGCCTTTGAAAGAAGTTTAGCTACAAGTATGACTTGAAACTTTGGATATATATGCTTCTGGAAAAATGAGACTTTATAATAACACAGAAAACAGTGTTTGTGGCCATGAAATATTTCCAGTTGGACAGGTGTTTTATTTATAAATGTAGCTACAGTATGGTGTCAAATTGATGAAATTTGGATTAGACCTCCGTAACCATACTAAATACTATTTGTTAGTGGTCTTTTGGGGTCTAGTCCGTAATAAAATGGGTCATACCAATACCGAACAATCCAGATGTGCTTTAGAGGAAGATTTCAAACTTACAAAAGTTATTCGCTTATAATATTAATTTTGGAAGTAAATGTATGTTTTAGTAAACTCAATAGCTCAACAATAACACTTGTTGAAGGTGGATATTGGACCAGCAAGCTAGCAAAATAGCTTTGAGCTATTTGACCAGTTGGCAGGCAAAATAGATATGCACTATATGACAGGCTAGCCAGAACAAAAAAAAAACAAAAAAAAAAAAAACAAAAAAAACCCAACAACAGCTGAGCTGTTAGTCTTGACAACAATCTACAGCCAGATTCGAGGTAATTGGTTTAGTTACATCGCGCTGCTCAAGCACTAACAAAATGATTGCTCAGAATTTGTATGCATTGGTCTATAATAATGTTATTCCTGTACACAGTGGTTCAGATCTTTTGAATTGAACATGTTTGTATTAGCTATCATGTGATATTATCTTTATTTATTTATTTATCTTTAACACAATTTCAGTTGACTCGTCGTCACCATACAGTTGCGATACAGAATTTCAGCGGCAACCATTAGCAGCATTTGAACCTGTCTCTATGGATTTAGTACGTACAATCATGATGAAGAGTGCACGAAAGTCATGTGAACTGGATCCGATTCCGACGTCACTGCTGCTAGAGTGCTTGGATCCAATATTGCCTTCACTAACTGATGTTATTAATACCTCTCTCTCATCTGGGGAATTCCCATCATTTTACAAAACTGCCACTGTAAAGCCTCTGCTGAAGAAACCAACACTCGACCATAATGATTTAAAGAACTACCACCCAGTTTCTAATCTCCCATTCATGTCCAAAATCTTAGAAAAAGTTGTTCTATCCCAACCTGTATCTCATCTGAATTCAAACAGTCTTTTTAGCAATGTACAGTCTGCATATCGCCCTTGCCACAGTACTGAAACTACTCTTCTGAAAGTAGTCAATGACCTTCTGTCTGCTTTGGATGGCGGAAAGATTACAGTCCTCACTCTCCTTGACTTGTCTGCAGCATTTGACACTATAGACCATGATATATTACTTCACCGTCTCCAGCATGTATTTGGCATTCATGATATGGCCTTACTATGGTTCAAGTTCTACTTGGTCAAAAGGACACAAATTGTGTCCGCAAATGGAAAACACTCCAGCCCAGTTGATCTATGCTGTGGTGTTCCACAGGGGTCTGTTCTTGGACCTCTTCTCTTCATTCTATACACTCAGCCACTCTCAAGTGTCATAGATCATCATCCAGTGTCTCACCAACTGTATGCTGATGACACCCAAATATACAAATCTAGCCATCCAGCTGAAGTTGAAGCTACCATCCAAGGCGTAAAGAGGTGCATTTCCGATGTGAAATCATGGATGACATGTAACAAGCTGCAGATGAATGATGATAAAACTGAAACAACACAAAGACTTTCTCATTCACATCCTTTACCTCAGACAATAAATATCAGCAACACCAACATTAAATTCACACAGTCAGTACGAAACCTCAGTGTCACTCTCGACAGTACTCTCTCGTTGCACCAACATGTCATGAACATATGCAAGGCTGCATATCTTGAGCTGAGACGAATCAGCTCCATTCGCAAGTATCTTTCAGTTGATGCCACTAAAACACTTGTGTGTTCCTTAGTACTTTCAAGACTGGACTATTGTAACTCAATTCTGTCTGGTTCGTCTCAATATCTACTTCAGAAACTTCCAAAAGTTCAAAATACAGCTGCTCGAATCATCCTTAGAGTACCACGATCAGAGCACGCCTCTCCCCTGCTCTGTACCCTACACTGGCTATCCATACAATCCAGAATTAAACACAAAATTTGTTCTCTGTGCTACGTTTCACTGACGGGCTCCAGTCCAACATACCTATCTGACCTCACCCATGTGTACACACCTGCAAGATGCTTACGCTCCTCTTCTGACACTCGTATTCTCATTATTCCCACTATGAAGATGAAATCATATGGACAACGCTCTTTTGCATGCCAGGGCCCAGCAACGTGGAACGAATTGCCCACTGCACTTAGACACAAAGACACAGTGATCTCATTGAAGAGCGCTCTTAAAACTCACCTATTTCAACTGTAAGAACAGACTTAAAGACCTAATAATGTATCCTTGCCTTAAATATTTACAGCATATTTTCTGTTTCTACTTTCGTGGTGTTTGTTTTTATTTTTGTAATCATATCAT
>JAECUM010077505.1:0-10641 GCA_016617855.1 Megalonaias nervosa
TATAAAAATATATTGTTACAAGCCAGGGGTCTTTGCTTGACCGAGCGGTGTCAAACCCTGGCGCGATTCCCGCTAGAAGTCATAAGTTTACCCCAGATTTCCAAAGACTTCTATACAACTTCAGTTGTAAGTTGGAAAGCCCGACGTGTCCATTCTATACATAAATTTTACTCTAATCAATGTAAAACCACAGATTTCCCAACTTGCCAAATATCTATCAACCGCACGTTTGCATAGTTTCCCTTCATCAACTTTTCGTACCGTCAGCAGTTCACGCCGTAGAAACTCTACAAATATCCCCTACCACAGGGAACTGTTTTAACTACGCCACCTTAGGCCAGTCAATCCATGGTTCCAAGGCACATTACGCCAATACAACTACATCACATTTGCCACCATGGCGACATAAACGGTATCTGCAGAGTCCCTTCTCACTTTATTCCATTGTGTAATTTACCGGTTTCCTACCGTAAATACCGCCACTGCAGTCACAACACCAAGGTACACTACTAGATTTTATTAAGGACTACATTATGACAGGGACAGTCATGCGGTTTGGGTCTAATTCGCTACTCACTGACCATGGCATCATGGAAACTCACTAACACTTTCTCTCCGTGACGTTTGCTCCTAATAATTGGCTAATTATTTCCGGCTACGGAATATTTCCATTGCACCGAATTCCAATAATCAAACAAGTAAAATCACACAAATCTAAGAATTCCTTAAACGGGGCGCTATAACCAAATGCGCATCTCCAAAACTTATTACAATATATATATATATATATATATATATATATATATATATATATATATATATATATATATATATATATATATTGGAGAAAAAAGTTACAAAAATATCCTTGATTCCATCTCCCCACCCTCACCCTTCTTTCGCTGGGCTCCCAATCGTACGTGATAACAGTGGATATTTCCAGTTCAAAACGCACACCAAGATAGTTGCGGGTTTCCAGTGTATGAAACTTTGGCTGTGGTGGGGGCTGTATGGGTTTGTAGGATGTACTGCTGTCGAACATTTTCTGTTAATTAGACTTCGTAGATTCGATAATGTTGACTTTTATTTAGATCATTTTAAGTAACCACCTCACATGATTTAGTTCCCTTCCTACTCAGTTTGATTTGTACCCCGTAGTTTATTTCTGTAATCCCTTCTACTCCACATTAGATGGGTTCCAGCAAGATCTAACAGTAGGCATGGAATAATAGATTTGGACCTGTTGAAAATGCACTTATTTCTAAGGTTAAAAATAAATTGTTACCTGGGTATATTTGATCTCGGGTTCTTTGATGGGCGGAGGAATAGATGCCATCCCGGTGTGTCTGACGATAACCACTGCAGGGACGTTCGCTATCAAAGATACCGTTCCTTTGCGGAGTCTTTCATATATATTACACCTGTTTGCTTTCAGATAACCGTGTCAGGTGAGGTTTACCTTATATGTTCTTATCGACACCCCGTCGCTTAGCACATTTTTGTAAAGTATTACAGTTCCCACATCAGAATTTATTTTCAGGTGACCCTTAATTTGGCTTATCTTGATTTTATAAATTATTATTAGTGTACGATGATGTTCGGACAAGTAATTTACTCATTTGGAATGCAGACTGCTTCATATGATAAAATCCACATCAAAAGCATTAGGCTGCTGCAGTTTATATGTCGGAAGTTTTAAAGCCCCCTACGTAATCCTTCTCGGGCACCGATCACTGCCATCTCACCTCTGTCCACGTGGGTTCGAGTCTCGGGCCTGGCCAATGTGGGTATGTGAGAAAGTTGCCAGTAGCTTCCAGTGGATCGGGGTTTTTTTACCGGGGTTTCCCGGATTCTTCCTCCACCAGTTATATTGGCCGCCATATATATCCTATTTTTCGCTGAGAAATGGCGATGCATTTATGAGCCAGTCATTGAACATGCAAGTAATATATTGCACCATAAAAAAACATTGTTTTTTATATAGATCGAATAGACAAATGTATTAAGTAAAATGCAGCTAGAATGTGCCTTCTTTTCATGCACGAAACGTAGCCATGTTGCTGGATAACATATGTAAAAAATAGATGACTGTGATAAGTTTCTTTTTTACCTAGAGCATTTGCGCTGCAAAATATGAGGTGAATTATGTTTTTATTTATTTGTTACTTAATTTGTTATATTTTTACAACGTCTATTCACGTTTCAGTGTCAGGGTTACCGTTACTAAAATCAGAGTTGTTGCCCATGAATTTAATATTCAGATAACTTAGTTCTACTAGCAGATTTCATCTCAGCCAGGTACATGTATTTCCCTTAACCTTAGAATCTCTCTCTCTCTCTCTCTCTCTCTCTCTCTCTCTCTCTCTCCATTTTAACAGTTAAGACAAAGACTCGCCCTGAGAATAAGTTATTAATGCTAGCCAATGTCTAGATATGCATATTGGTTATATTCAGAGTTAGCAGCAGAGAGTGTGAACAGACCACCTGCTTGGATTGTTACTTATTAAAACAAAATTATGGTCTCAATAGTCAACAACGATATAAATTCCCACCAGCTGGGTTACTCCATCGTTGACCTTCGTTTTGTGTTTGTTTACTCGCTAGGCAATTTACGTTTTGGTCGCACACTCTCTGCTGCTCTGGTTTTTATCCAAAGATTTTATCAAGACCTATACGATACCTCGACCTAGAATCATGTGAATTTATTATGATAAAACCGTGCGGGTTTACACTGTGCTGTTGAAAAGAAATTTCTAAATTTAATTATATCCATATCTCCTGAACACCAAGTCTGATCAACTCCATTAAACAACACTAAAATATTACAGTTATCTCTTATCACTTTAGGTATTTGTGTATAACGCTGAGTAACATAAATTACATCTGTATGTTTTTTTTTTTGTCTGCCTCTGGAAAATATTCTGGCAGGATTTGATTGTTTGTCCAGCATCACATCATCATATACTAATAGGTTATTAATAAGTCCATCAAGATCATCTACAGATGGGGCTTCATCAATATCGGTGATAAAGTCAGCAACACCATTGGTGTTGCCGTCTTCATCCAGCAACCTTGCATTTTCATTAAAATCTTTAAGTACTTCATAACATCTCTGATCATCTACGGATGGCGCTACTAAATATAACCTATAACACTTGAGCCATCTCATTATCAGATTAAGCAACAATTGCGTCTTACCAGACCCAGATCGGCCAATTATTATCATCCTGATAGAATTCGGTAGCACTGGATGATGCTTGACTGGCTCCTGATTTCGTGTTGCTGAGAAGTCAATTATATCCATATGATAAATAATATGAATTTATATTGCGTTCGATGTAGAGCACACACCACCACCACTGGATTAGCAAGTGTGTGAAATGTGGTACCAAAAAATACAAATTTATTTCGTCTCGCCTGAAGACAGGCGGTGATATCGCTGCTTCACTGGGAAAATTACCAGGAACTCCATGGGCTAAATACCCTGGTGAGAAACATCTTCTTGGATATAATTATTGTGGTCCTGGAACACGACCTGATATTCGACTTGATGAACAAGATCAACCAAGACCTGGAGAGTATCCAATAAATGCGATTGATCAAGCGTGTCATATTCATGATGTTACTTATAAAAGTAAAGATTTACAACAACGACAAGTTGCAGATGTGAAGTTGATTCATGCGTTAAATTCTATAAAGAATAAATCTCTCAGAGAAAAATTCGCTAGTTTTCTGGTAAAATCTGCAATGAAAGGTAAACTGGTGTTAGGGGCTGGTAATTAATCAACTGATTATCATAATGGAATCGGTTTATTATAGCCCAAGAGGATATTGGAGAGGCAGAGCAGTGATTAATAAACTTGCTGATGCAGCAAATGTTTCATGTTCTGTTGCTGCAAATTGGTTAGCACGACAGGCAATATGGCAAATCTATCTACCACCGCCTAAAACAATCCAGTATGCGTATTTTGATGTCAATGCTCCCAATGTAGTTCATCAAGCAGATACTTTATTTTTACCACATGATACTATTAAAATTGGTAGACGTCAATCACGCACATACAAATACGCGTTAACTGTTGTTGATGTTGCAAGTAGATATAAAGAAGTAGAACCACTATCAGCAAAAACAGCAACTGAAGTTGCATCTGCGTTTGAAATGATTTATCAGCGTGGACCACTGCAATGGCCACAACTATTACAGGTTGATCCTGGCAAAGAATTTCTTGGTGCAGTATCATCTCTGATGAAAACACATAACGTCAAAATCAGACGAGGACACACTGCAATTCATCGCAATCAGGCAATCGTTGAACGATTTAATCGAACACTTGCTGAGAGATTATTTGGATATCAATATGCGAAGGAAATCGTTCAGGCAGACAAGAGATCTCGTGAATGGGTTGCAAGGTTACCAAGTGTGATAGCTGCGTTAAGTAATGAAATTACTCGTGCAACTGCCATGAAACCCATTATTGCAATTACAAAAAAACACATACCAATACAACGACATGACTTTTCAAAATACCCAACACTAGGTAATGTGACTGTAAGATATTTATATGAACCTGGTGAACTTGAAGGGGGTACAAAAAGAGCAACTGATCCTATCTGGAGTGTGACTACACATAAAATTTCCAGCGTGGTAAGATCCATGGGTAGACCTGCAATCTACAGACTAGATTCAACTGCTCCTCAACGTGGATTTGTACGCGAACAATTACAAGTAATTCCTGAAGACACACAAATACCACCGCGTTCACTTTTGTAAACTGGCTCCTCGACGTCGATTGCACTCAAGACAGGTCAGCATCACATTTTCGCATGTGTGACCAAGGCTACTATTAATTCTATCTACGGTGAATTGTCTTGGATTATTATTCGAATGCTGCCACAACATTGCTGTGTTACAACTTGCACAATGATTATTCTGTTGTTGTTTCAGTGTCATAATAAATTCAATGTCGAGATCAAAGTCGCGTTTATTTTTTTTTTTTGTTTGTCATATTGTTTATAACCAGATAATTTTTTCTTGACAACTTCGTCGCTGATCTCGTCAGCGACTACATCATCATTGTCTATGACAACCCTTTGCAGTTGAGATATTCTTCTGACTCTATACACCGCGAGATAAACTAAATCTGACCATTCGATCCGATCATCAAAAATTCAAATAGTTGCATCAGAAATAGTTAATCCTTGTCACGAATGAATCGTTATAGCGTATCCTAGTGTCCACGGAGTTTTATCCCTGACTCCGTCAGGCGTTAACGCACTCTCAACAACATCAACAGGAACTAAAACAATATCATTTAATACAAGATTTTGTTTCTCATTAATTCCTGGAATTTCAACTTCAATATTCTGTCCTCGCGTATCCGCTGGGCGATAACATAATGGTACAGGTAGATTTGAAAATCTTTCCTTGTGTAACATAAATAATTTCTCTTGCAGTGTATCATGAACTGTCTTTCTACTTGCAACTATCAAATCAACTGGCCTCCACAAATTCCAAAATTCATTCATAAGAGTCTCTTAAATTACTTCACGCATTATTTCACACTGTATTTTATCTGGCTGCAGTCTGATTAACTTTTTAAATTCTTTCAATGGTTCATCAATAGCTCTATGGTCATCAGTTATTTGATCATAATAATCTACAAATGTTTTTAACCATTCGTGCGGAGACTGTCCAACAAAAGGTGGCGGTTGACCATGATCACCACACATTATCACAGCAGTATTTTTCGTCAGTAACCAATCAAGAAATATTTTTAATACTTCCAGCGATACCGTACAAATTTCATCCCAGATAATAATTCCAGGAACAGATTTTTCACCCATTCATTCAGGAGTCCATGCGTCTCCGCACCATCTGAAAAAGCTGTGATAGGTTTGAGATTTTACACCACGTTCATTCATTTCTCTGGCGAGTCTGTGTGTAGGTGTTAAAACAATCATATCTGAACATTTATTCAGGAATAAATCAATCGCACGTGCTGTTTTACCAAAACCACCACACCCATTGAGATAAACGGTTTTATGTCTGGCCACAGGATCATACACGGATGGTGCAGATGATTTTGACATTTGATTATTATTCTTGTAATATATTTCCTTGATTTCAACGTCTGCGGATTCTGAATAATCAGGTATATTTTCTTGATTTATTCTCCATTCGCCCCAGGATTCATTAACGCAGAGAAATGGTTTTAATAAATTAGTATATTTTTTATTTATATAAAATGAATCCGTGGCAACTCTGACTGCGGTATTAGGAAATTTGTTTATCATTGATAGTAAATTTATCGAAACATACGCGAGCATTGAAGATCTTAAATGAGTAAATTACAGTGACTCACCATCACTATAGCTCACAATTGTACCTAATTTAGTCTGACAAATAAGCATTACTTCGACTTGTAAATGTGCCTTTGTTTGTTGTATCGGCAATTATAAAATCGAGCTCAGCATCGTCCATAATCAATCTTGTACAATGTCGTTTATGATCACATGAACTACCCTGAGTAAATTTACCAATTATTTTCCTGCCAAGATCTTTTGCAACCTTATTTTCATAATCAATCGCATCAGGATTTTCATCACCTGACTCTGTCATCGAATATTTCTTTGGTTGTGGTAACCAAACTTGTTTTTGCGGACGATATGTTATTATCGCTTCACTTAACAACCAACGATATCAATCTCGCTACATCAAGCATGTATCTTAATAAAACTATTGGAGCCCAATGTTTTGCTGAGAAATGTCTTCCAGACCAAACATAAACAATCGGATGCAGATTTTCCGTAAACTCGAATGACTCTACACATACAAATCCAGTCAGGTCAAAAGTTGGTAAGGGACCATTTATCGCAAACCTTTTCCTTTCGTGTGTTGGATGTCCAAATCTTTTAAAGTATTCAGAACATTCTCCGTATCCAAGAAAACTTCCAGGATAATATGCTACCATATCAACTGATATAACGTCATTATAATCGTATTAAGTATTCCACAATCCGCCGTGTCCATATTCGACACAACTGCGCTGGACATCAACAAGAAACTGCGATCTTGTCGGTGACCATGAATTCTTCTTTTGAGCAGCATGTGCAACAACTGATGGAACGGTAAAACAATTATTCATTAATTGTTCAACCTCTGACTCTGTCACGATATTATCAGGAGTATATTTTAATGAAATTTTTAAAATTTCTTCGTGGAGTGATTCTGCACGATAAATTTCTCTATAAGGATTGAGAAACTGATCATACACGGATTCTGAACTCTGAAATAACCAAACGGATACAGGGTCACTCTTACTGATATTTCTGATAAAATCAAAAATATATTAATTATATAATTTAACAGTTCGATCTCGTGGAAATATTGTTACGGCTGATGTCCATGCATGTGCGTTATGACCAATAATCGTTATCGGAGCTCCTCATGATTTATATTTGGACTCGTACAAAATCTCTCCGGTTAGTGTTTTCACTGTTATTGGAAGTATTAATCTTTTTCCTAACTCAGGAACGTCTCTGATAGACGCTCCGGTATCATTAACTTTTTCTGCCCACGCATTTATTTTTTTACGTCGTAGATCAGTTAAACCTCTTCCACGCATCGCGTTTGTTAAGTGTTCTGTAATTCGCTCGGCTACACAATTTATCCTTGACTCTGTCAAGGACAGTTTCATCGGTTTCAGATCATCAACACTAGTTTGATCATTTAGTGGATATATATCATAAGCAACTGCAGTCACAGGATATTCTGGTTCATAATATGGTTTATCAATACTAGTCAACGCTCCTGGTTTGGAATTTTTATTTAACGTGACATTATTATTTCCAGTGTGTCCTGACTGTATGCGGACAAGGTCACGTTTGTCACGGATAATCCAGGTGTCGTCGTCTGTCTCTACAACCAATTTTATTAGAATAAAATATCTTTGATTGTCAAGGTAGTTAATAATCTTCCTTCCTCGCTCGTCATTCATTCTCGTATCTACAGCACTCATGATTCTGAATGTTGACCACACATGATCCGCGCCATCTTCGCGAAATTCCTACTTGGCTTCGCGGATACGATCAGTTATATGTTTATTTACCAAAGCCAGATCTTGCATCGAAAAACTAAATTTAGATTCCGGCAGTTTGTCAAGATCAAATCTGGTTGTAGAAGGTTTAATTACGGATCATCTCTCAAACTCCTCCATATTATAATTAAGACAAATATATATTTAAATTAAAGGATAAAATATTATATAATGATTCAAACAAAGAATAAATACGGGTGGCTGATAATTGGTTATTCAACTCCTTGTAGCAAAGCATGCGTAAATGAATTCTGTGGATATTATATGCAAAGCGTTCGACACGGGAGTCTAGGACCAAAACCGTGTTTACGGTGTGGTGTTGGGGTTAGAGGAGAAACCCGGTTGTGTGTGCAATGCGGTGGTAAAAAATACAGGGAATTGAAACGATATTACGATAAAATAAAAATAGCGCCTAAATATTCGAATCCCCCATAAAAAACCGCAGATTATCTCTCCAGATTTTCAAAATAACGATTTAAACAAATAATATTGTTATACAAATGGAACAAAATGAGTTTGTGAAGCATCCCATCATTAAAAATTATGAGGCATCTCGTGATGGTGTAATCAGGAACTGCAGATTTAAAAAATCAGTTGGTACTGTTGATAATGCTGGTATCTCAGATTTACTGTTGGAAAATAAAGATATTTATCTCATAGATTTTTGTACGAGTGTTTTCATGGAGTCATCGAGGACGGACATGTAATCGTTCATATTGATGGGAATCCAAAAAATAATTATTTATGTAACTTGCGGGCTATTAAACAAAGTCAGAATTTACAATTTGGAAATACTGGAGGCCCACGATACGCAAAGGATATTAAGTCTGTAAATGTAGAGAATGGCGAAAAAACTATATTTCAATCAGTAAATGCAGTTGCCAAACACTTTGGTATTAACTCATCTTCGGTATATCGTGTCACAAATAATATAACTAAATCAACATTTTCAAAAAAATATAATCAGCGAATAAAATTTCAGTATCAGACACATGAAGGGAGACAACTCCGTCAAGCAAACTTTTTCGCTAGAGTTATCCCGTTTTATAATAAATTTTGTTTACCAGATCAATGATATATGTATACTAGGAAAATTCTGCCAGTCAATCTTACAATGGGCGGGAAATAATTAAATAAATATTTGTGTATAAAAATATACAATGAAGACTTTGATACTGACCAGTGATGATCTTAACTCAGAGAAATTTCAGATGAGTGATGTTCCTGCACCACATTGTAAATTTACAATCGAAACAATGGAGGATGGTTCAAAAAAGATAAAAATTATAGATAAATTTTATCATGGATTTTCAAAAAAAATATAATCTATTAAATCTCCTTCCCGAGATGAGTTAGTTCGAAGACGATTACAGGATAAATTTGCCAGACTGCAGAAAGCAGAAAAATTATAAGAAGGGAGATAACCCCGTCTTCGAGCTAAGAGTAATCAAGCAGTTATCTCCCATGTTATTGCGTAATGTTACACAGTAATAAATTCGACACTCTCAGGATGACTAATAGACCGTTCTATATCAAGTTTTTAGGTTTTACTGGATCACCACATATTCATTATATATATATATATATATATATATATATATATATATATATATATATATATATATATATATATATATGCGCCATATATATATATATATATATATATATATATATATATATATGATAAATGTGGTGATCCAGTAATGACGATAGAGATCTCAGAATGGACAAATAAGTATTCCAACATATGGGGGAGGGGTGCGATATATTACGACAAACGAGTCATTATCGATCATTTTATATTCCCAGACTGCAGAATGCAGAAATAACCTTGTCTGCGAGCTAGAGTAATTTATAAGCCGTTGTATCGATCCATGCACCAATGTCACAAATCTGTACACATGTTCTCTGGCGAGGCAGACTGCAATGTATTTTAACCAGGCAGAAATTTATATACTAAATATTTTTATTCAGATTCAGAACTTTTAAACAAAATATTTATTATATAATGAATTTCGAAAATGTCCATGCAATTATTTCTGAAATAAAAAAAATAAATGATGAGGATATAGAATTATCTGAACAGGTGGACCCTGATAAAATTATAAACGATTTTGAAGATCTACAGGAACGGAAATATAATGGAAGATATACACTAGCAGCCGAGTACAGATTCATCAAGTTACTTCAACAGGCCTTCAGACAGTCTCTACTTTATGTAGATGATGAGGGTGTTTAAAAATTCGTTTCGCTCGCAACGGCGATCGAAGAAGTCAGATCAAAGTTATCATGCGAATACGAGAGAAAAAAGATTATGAGTTCACGTGTGCGACAGCTGAAGAAATTTATGTGCAGTGAAAAGGTTGCTACTGACGAGGTCACTGAGCGTGGAAGCGCTAGCTAATAGTTTTATACTTAAATTTACCAGTGTATTTGTAAGAGCTCCGGTTGCCGTGGGGTTAAGGCGTTCGAGTACGGATCCACTAGTAGAAGCTCTCTACGTGTTCGAGTCTCAAAAATACTAAAGATATATTGTCTTGCATTC
>JAECUM010077507.1:0-14877 GCA_016617855.1 Megalonaias nervosa
CTCCACTGCAATGTGTAAAACCCGCGTTACCTTTGTAAAGCATAAATATCAAACAGAGAACAGTACAAATTCAACTCCATCTTTACGTAATGATCGCTAATGTATTAACTAGAATAAAATGCACACCCAATTGCAAATAGCAAGCACCCAAATGTCTTCGCGTGTTGACTACAGTATTAACCAATATAAAATATACACCCAATTCACGAACACCATAGACCCATATCTGCCGTCACTTCGTATTTACTACCGCGCTAATGAATGTAAAAGGTACACCGTACCGCAAACAGCATAGACTCAGATAAAAAAAGTACCTAACAGCTATCTGCACAGTCCAGGTTTTGCCGTCATACAATGTTTACATCCACATTGACTAATATAAAACCTTGCAAACAGCATATATCCATATCTACCGTCACATAATGTTTTGTCAGATGGTGGTCTACACGTATTGCTAGAAATCACAAGCAAAATGAACAGCTTAAATACCGATTTTACCGGAACATAATGTAACAGCAAGTATGGTTATTTGCTTTTCAGGGTTGGACACGTACTGCACACAAGTAAATATAGAAGACGCGAAATTTATTTTATACGTTGCATACAATGTTATGCCGCATGATTCCCATGTGCTTTTGTTTTATTGCAATAGTTTTCTTCCATTAATAATAAAGTTTTTAAGCTTAATATAAGGAAACACTTTGCAATGAAAAACATAGAACTGATGACAGTATTGTAATTTATTCCCATCTTGTTGGAACAATGTGATAATTAAGCAAATTAGAAATAATGTAGAAAAACCACGAAATGCTCGAGTTCCCATTTCGTATGCATTCAATCTCAACATTGATTAATTATACAAAAATATGCAAAAGAGCTGTAAGGTGATTTGAAACAAACCGTTTGTTATGTTCCAAAATGTTTCACTGTGAAATGAAACCACATTTGGTCACACTGATTCAATGAGTTTTGAGGAAAGTTTTGTTGACGAGTTTTGAGAACAATTGGCAAATATCAGGGAGCAAAACTCATATGTTTGTTCCGTATGAGAAGAATTACTTTTCGAAGAGGTCATAGCTTCTTGCCATCGCACACTTTTTGCAAGTTCGCTGAGTGGCCCTACCTTCATTGTAGGTCAAGATAACTCTCGCCATAATTAAAACCTTCAAGAACATCGAATAACTGGTCTAGTGAAAAAGAGCTTTTAACAAGTGGCTAATAGTCGGACTACACGTGTGGTTTTTCCCCTTTAACTGAATAAATCATACAAATCCTAGAGAAAAGTCACTATTGTGAATCAAAATTTCATCGTCACCTAATTACAAAAGAGAACGCTCTGTGGTGGGGTAGAGAGGATATAAGAATTGACATGGAGATAGGTCAGTTCATGCAGCCCAAGACTTACGTTATGTTCAAGATTAGAATATGCTACTTGGTTTATTGCTGTTTAGATTATAATTTTACTTAAAGATGGACAATCAACGCTTAAATATAAAGATCCGAGTTGGTACAGATTTACTTTATACTGTGAAATATATCTTTACTTAATCAATTTAATTGTGCATCATTGTAACTCTCCGATAAATGTAGAAGTTAAAAAATACGCCAGTATTGTATGATGAGGTTTGACATTAAAAAAAAATAGCATGGACAGATATGCTCGTCACATAACTTTGAAGAATATTGGTGACAGAAAATACTGCACGAATGTTTTTCGTACAAGAAGAGTTATATGTATGATATGTTTATGGTACGGCCCTGAATCCTTTCATCCGCTGAATGTCGTTTTTCAAGCGTTGTCAATCATGTGTCGTTTGTCGATGAATATCTCTACTTCTAACTTCCTTAATAACAAGAAGTAAAACAATTTGCACCACGTTGTATTAAATCTGGCAAAGCTTATAAAGGTATAAGTGTTCTCCCGAATCTAATAAGCTCTAGGAGGACCATTATAATTCATGTCAGCTTCTCTTTTTGGACTACGCCTTATACGTCCCACTACATCACGGATGATATTTCCGCCATACATTTCGCTTGCTCGTCATACGTTTTTGCCAGGACCATCAAACCACAAGAGTCGCTTGTTACAATTAATGTGACAATATCTGAAAAGCAATTGATATTATATAAACTTGCTGATGAAGAGGATGTAAGACGGTTGCAAGACAAAATTATTTGTATGTTGACCATTGTACCTTTAAAAGTTATTGGAGGAATCTGATACCACATAATCTTTCAAAATTGTACAGTGTTTCCAATCTGCCAACAAGTGCAATCAACAATAGGAAAAATATTCAAATTTGTACAATGTTTCCAATTCGTCAACAATTACAATCAACATTAGAAAAATAAATGAAAATTAAGTAACCAAATCTCAAAGAACAGACGTGCCATTTCGTGTTATATATTGTTCGAATTGTTTTTAGACCAGATAAATTCCGTTACCGTGCCTAAGGTGGCTTCCATAGTAACCAGTTTTGAAATCTATTTTAGACAATTTTCCCATGAACGATTGATCCAAGTTTTAAGAAACTTTGGTAGCAGTTAGAAATGATTTTGGCGCCAAGACTTTTCAGGCATGATTAAAAATGGCCATATGATTTCAAATATTGTTGCATTGATAGTAATGATTCTGATAGTCCATCTAATATTATCAGTTATATAAAAAATGAATGAATGCAACCTCAAATAATTTTTCGGAGGTAATTCAGTATAGTCAGTTTATCTAACAGTTCAATTTTTAAAGAGCTTTAAATCCATTTCGGCAACAGTGGATAACACACAAAATTACGTTTTGATGTTTTAAGGCAGAGTCATGCTTTTTAAACCTAGGAAACTTTTTGGCGACTTCTTATTGGGATTAGCTTGACAGTCTGGATCACGATAATCAAGAACTTTATCTTTGAGTCGGTGAAGGTTGATGCTTTAAGAAGATTAAATTTCGGAAACACGATTTCCTATCAATTGCAACTCCATTAAAAATTAAAATTAGCTAATCAGTCAATTCTAATACTTACAAAATATTTCAACCTGCTACGCTGATTCAAAGAGTGTAAGAACATTAAATATAATACTGCACTCTCTACCCCGATTTACGCGTTCAAGTATACATCTGTCTGGACATGTGTCTTCGTTACCTGTTGGGAGAATACTGGTTGACATAAATCATCTTGCTTGCGTTGAAAGCTTGAGATAATGCAGGGCCTTAGATGCATGTGAGCGATGATAACAACAGTTTACATGTACAAGCACCTGAGACAGTTCAGTCGCGTCTGTAATACACGGATATCTCAATCGCACTTTGTTGTAAGGTCCGTAACTTAACAAGTCATCAAGACTGAACGATACGCACAGGTGTTGAATTATAATAATTATATGTGTGTCTGTGTGTGTGTGTGTGTGTGTGTGTGTGTGTGTGTGTGTGTGAGAGAGAGAGAGAGAGAGAGAGAGAGAGAGAGAGAGAGAGAGAGAGACTACTTGCACAGGGGCCCCAAGTGGCCGAGTGGTCTAAAGCGCTCACCGTTACGGATCACTGCCATCTCACCTCTGTCTGCGTGAGTTCGAGTCTCAGGCTCGGCTAATGTGGGCACGTGAGAAAGCCTGCCAGTAGCTTCTCGTGGGTCGGTGGTTCTTCCCGGGGTTTTCCAGGGTTCTTCCTCCACCAATTATACTGGCCGCCATGTATAGCCTATCTTGTGCTGAAAAATGGCGTTAAACCCTACAACAACAACAACAACTACTACTTGCACATGTGATACGTATTCCGGACGATCGGACAAACAAATAGACAGCCGGACAAACAAAAAGTATTAATAACTACACTTGGTGAGATGCAGGTGGATAAACGAGAAAAATAGATTACTACGGCTGCATGCAGTTGTACGGATTTTATTTCAAACGTTCGGACGAACATACAGAGATGACAAACAGTGTTGTTAACAACCACAGATGGTAATCTGCATGGTAGATATACGAGAAAAGATGTTTATTACTGTTGGATACGATTGTGTGCTATTGATAAAGCACAACATACTATTTTCGAAAACAAACCCAAATCTTTAAAACAAGTGCTATGTATCTCTATATTTTTTGTAACTTCTGGTATATGATTTTTTTTTTTAATTTTCATAATTTTTATTCACGGCTGTAAACTGTATAGAATATCTTTTGCCAAAAGCTGTGTGCGTAATTTGGCTTTGTTGAAAACGCAAATCACATTGGATCTATGAATAGTTGTTTACGTACGTGTTGACAATTAACAATAATAATCGTAATAATAAGATTTAAAATGGCGCCTATGGCGTAGTTTCTCAGTAACGTATGGGATATGAAAGTTTCGAGAAGAATTCTGTGGATTCCCCATTTGTTGCGTGAGGTCATATGAATATAGTACGTCGTGACTCAGTACGTCGTAAATCAATACTGTATGTTTTCATACGGGGTCCATTACGAAATACAGTCCTAATTTACGGTGTATATAAGGAAAAAGTTAAGCATTCAGTTTCATTCCGATTTCTGGAGTCATTCACACTTTTTGTGTTCATGATGTAAGTCTGCAGACTATTTATGTTGTACTTAGAGTTCTAAAGTGGATCAAAAATAAAAGATCTATATTGTTTGACATCGTTTATTACGTCTTTATTCTCCTATTTTACCCGTGGGAGCTGCAGTAGCTCATTTACTTACGCGTCTGACTAGTAATCCAAGGGTTACGGATTCGATACCCATCAATACCAGCCCCGGGTCAGTTGTTCCGGTATATCCTTTAGCTCCCATTTTCCCGGCCTATCAGCATTCCAAAGCAAAAACATTTCCACACAAATTATTTATATCAATGTTCTTAGCCTAAAGTGTGCATTTTCTCAGGGGTGACCATGCCGGTTTTCAAAGTGGTCCATAAACATTGCTAGGATTACGGGGTCCTTCCACATCTCTTAAGCCAGGGGTCTCAAACTCAAACCACCCTGAGGGCCGCATGAGGGCATTTTCGATGGCCCAAGGGCCGCACCACCTTTGTAATCTCTCATGACACCATGTGACGCCAATCAATTTGCGGGCCACAGGATATGGCTTGGCGGGCCGCATGCGGCCCGCGGGCCGCGTGTTTGAGACCCCTGTTTTAAGCGTACACCTAGACCTCTTATTTGGTCTTCCCAATAGATTAAATTTAGGTAAGAGTGAGCGTTACCATCATTATAATAAAAGGCAATGTCTTTAATGGGGCTCGGAGTGTCCTCGTGGTCTAATGCCCTCTACTCTACCGATCATTGACATGTCACCTCTGTCCGGGTAGGCTCGAATCCCAGGTTTGGTCAACGAGGCCATATAACAAGCTTCCCAGTCGCTTTCCGTCGGTCGGTGGCTGTTCCCGGCGTTTTTCTGGGTTCATTCTCCACCAGATAAGTAGTATAATAAAAGGAGATTATGAGCGTAGTTTTTGACCCTTTTTTGCATTTCCATCCGTACAACGTTATTTTCAGCATTTTAAGACCTCTATCGAGACTAAAAAATCACTAAAACCCTTGAAAAAAATCATGCCGGGACGATTTTTTTTTCCATCCAAAACATTTAAAACGCTCTTGTACAACACAAGAAACAAAATACGGGAACAAAATATCGCTCATAATCTCCTTTTATTATACTACTATAATATCAGACACCAGTTCGATAATAACCTAACGCAAGTGTGTTTATTCCATCAGCGCAATAACGCTTGTCATCAAAATTAGTTAATCCTTGTTTGGTAACTTTATCGGTTTTTATCTGACGTTTATAAGATCTTATTCCTGTCATTGTCGCAGTATGCTCCTTGTTGATAAATAACACAGACAGATAATTATCGTGCGTGATATTTTTCTTTACAACAGATTTTTTAATACCTTTTAATTTTTTCATCTCATCGCCGGTTACTTCCTTTAACGAATACATCTTTGATCGAAGTCCAACAAATTCTTGCACAGGTCTGAAACAAAATTCATCTTTCATTAACCCGATTACAGTTTTGTTAGTTGGATCATGAAATGGATTACTGGTAGCTACATCTTTCATTAACCCGATTACAGTTTTGTTAGTTGGATCATGAAATGGATTACTGGTAGCTACATCTTTCATTAACCCGATTACGGTTTTGTTAGTTGGATCATGAAATGGATTACTGGTAGCTACATCTTTCATTAACCCGATTACAGTTTTGTTAGTTGGATCATGAAATGGATTACTGGTAGCTACATCTTTCATTAACCCGATTACGGTTTTGTTAGTTGGATCATGAAATGGATTACTGGTAGCTACATCTTTCATTAACCCGATTACAGTTTTGTTAGTTGGATCATGAAATGGATTACTGGTAGCTACATCTTTCATTAACCCGATTACGGTTTTGTTAGTTGGATCATGAAATGGATTACTGGTAGCTACATCAGATAAATCAAATTCATCACAACGATCATAAATGTCTTTGTATGCATCATCGGCAGATATTTCATAGACAAGAGAATCAGTATCAGTAAATAATAGATTACTATGCGGCCAGACAGATTTAGTAAAATTATAATGAAAATTATACATGAGCCATTTTGATATTTCTAACAGTGACGCGCCAACAAATATTGGTTTATCAAGAATTAGATTTGATTTATACTTGAAGACGATAGAAAGATTTTCAGCTATATAAATGTTCTTATCAAACTTTCCTGACGCAGCTACTTTATTACGACGTTTTTTGCTGTTAACGATTTCTATATCAACCCTGTTTCTAATATTTTCCATAGTTGTACCAAATAATGAATTGTTCATAAGTTTAAAGAAATCTTTTTCGAATGTGGATTTTGCTGCAGTCCTAGATTCATTATTATACTTGATGTACTGAGCCATCCAACGGGAATGTTTAACTCACAGCAATCGATGAATTTTCCTAAGAATCAATCCAGCGTCAAGAGCTTGCTTGAGATTTCTCCAATGGCAGATATAATTACGCTTATCAAGCAAATGTGGTACTAACTTTTCAACTGAACAAGATTTTCCAATACGATTCAATAATTGTTTTGCTGACAATAATGAATCAGGTATAATCATCTTTGTTGACAGAAACGGATAATCATTATGATAGTCGTGTAATTGTTGTGGAGCATCAACATAAACCTCGACAAAGTAAGTGTGATCAGCATCAGATAAATCTCTCGACAAATTATCTGTGTCAGCTAGGAAATCTTCTTCACTTACCCAACAATCACAAGCAACAGGCATATACTCCGACATAGCCCAACTATATAACGAGTTTTCGTCGAGGTAGATGATAAACGAAGAAGGTTTACTTGGATCAAAATCACTTAGATACTTATTGTTAGCACGCGCATACTTTTTTGATATAACACTTATTCCACCCCTGACTGATTTTTCAATAAAATGATACATGTCGATGTTATCTTCGGTTATCAACGTAACTTCAGCACGAGTCAACTTAAATAAAGCATCCCATGACAACCCCGGTGACGAGAAATACCAACAGGGATCTAACTTGTACTTGTCGATGCTAGTTCTACGGAAACTTGTAAAAATATTGTCAAGGAGAAGAGTATCCTGAATCAGATACACATCCATGTAATCTCCGAGAGTTTCACAACCAAAAGTGTTCCAAACCAGATGAGCACGATCAAATTCTTCATCAGATATTCCTGAATTATTTAAGCTCGAATAAAATCTATCTTTGTGCGGCAATGATGTTTCCATGAGACGTTCTATACAATCCAAGTACTCGTATGGAAAATTTCCTTTGCTCGTCATCAAATTAACATGGTCGTGGAAATGCTCTGTCAGCGATGGAAAATCTTTACAAATACCAGCTAACGTATCTAACGAACTACCCATAAATTGCATGCTATCAACGAAACGTAAATTGCCGATCGACAACGACATAAATTTTTCAGCGTTATTTGGAATTCCGTTTATCTTTCGATCACGACACAACGCTACAATGTCAGGATAACCAAGCGCATGAATAACAAAATGACTCATAACCACGGAAATTATGAGCAATACAAGGAATAAAACCGAGCGAATGAAATTTTAGATTGCACTCGTTATGTGCTGGCCCACGATATTGTCCGGTCACATGGCAATAATCATGCACTCGTTTAGTTTTTTCATCTGGCCTGATAAAACGCGGAAACGGTTCTTCACAAATATGACAGCGCGATGCTGTTTCCAATTCATGTTGTTGTTGTGGCGTCAGCGGAATCATCGGAGTGACTTTATTGAGTCGCTTAAATATCTTATCAACTTCATCAAACAATTTTTTTTAACAACCAAACAGCGGGATCTTCATCGGTGTTACTACGTCGACGATACAATTTAACTGGCAATGACAAGCTTGGATCAACTGCACAAGTAACTTTATACGCGACAGCAACTGGTATATATTTGTACGCGTGCACAGTTTTAACTTTCTTTGGTTTCTCTTCAACTTCTTCAACTTTTTTATACTCGTCAGTTTCTACCTGAATTGACTCAAAATCATACGTGATAGTGAACGCAATTACAAACTTTTTTTTTTTTTTAATTTTAAAATTTAAAGATTTTATCTTTGTCACACGGTAATGACGTTCTCTGATCATATACACAATATTTCAAACGATCCTGCAGAAGTTTATCAGGTGGATGATCGCCCTCAGACTGATTTTTACGAGGATGCTATTTTGAAAAACCGTGCAAACAGCGATAACAGAAATAAATTTTTTCTTTATGTTTGTTATACTGTTTTCCAGCTAGTCCGTTGAAATTCGTGATGTATGAGTAATGATCTTTATACAGCAATAAAGTTTTTGTATCAGGGTTAGCATATGAATAAATACGTAGTGGAAATATCTTTGTTGCGTCGTCAACACCAAATACATTAATTCCACCTGGCAGTAACGTTTTCTTGTTACGATCTATAATATCAATCTGACGCAACGGTGTTGGAAAAGTTATTCCTGTTAAATTTAATTTTGAAATATGTTCTCGATATTTTGAAGCTCTGTTAAGATCTTTACTGACCGGAAACAGCGCAGCTAACAAACTCCACATGATACATTTATTGTCATCGCTGACAACGTTTACACAACACTGCGAGTTTTTAATGGTCGGTGGAAGCTCAACAAACTTTCCAACACGAAGGGGATCATATTTGTGAGAGTGAACTAACAATTGCACATCATTGATGAAAACCCAACCTGACCCCCCAGCAGTGTACTCATCAATTTTTCTCTCAAATTCTTGCATTATTTTATTGACGAGATTTTCTATGTTGTCGTTGGCAAATACAACAAACGGTCTTAAACTCAAATACGATTCAGAAAATTTTTCATCGTCGACGGCATGTCTGAATAACACTTGACGTTCAAAGACAATTTTAACCTGTGGTTCTTTTAGTAAGATAAATTTAATAACGTTTTTCAATATTTCACGAACTGATTTTGACTCATCATCAAGTTGGATTTTATAAGTTTTATCTAAGCCTGCAAATGATGATTCTGTTTGTTGAATTTTTATAGGTTTATAATGTTTTATTTCTTCCAACACCGGCGCAAACTGTTTTGGCTGTTGTTGTTGTGCTAATTTTTCAACCTCATCACGAAAACGTTCCAGATCGATGTTTGACTTTGGATATTTTACAGTGTTTCCTGTACGCGTCTGATATTCAGTAATCAGCGCTGTAACTATACGGTGACGTGTGTGCTTTGTCGGCATTATTGATATTTTATTAATTTTAGATACAATTTATCTCTAAATAAAAGTAAATATAAAATTTAAATTTATATTTGAATTAAAATTTGTCGGAATAATATTATATAATGCCTTTCCCGATCGGCATGAATAACTGTAAGTGGCTCCAACAAGGGTCGACAGAGTATTGTAACAAAAGTTGCTACAACGAATTTTGTGGATTACATAAATTTATTTCAGAAAAAAAAGAATACAACCGGACCGAAGCCTTGTTTGAAATGTCAGCGAGCAACACGAGGACGAACTCAAATATGCGCTAGCTGCGATGGATCAAATTATCGAGCAAGGCAATTTTATTACAACAATAGAAATCCCAAATATTTTTACAAGAAATTAACAGCACCAACCAAAGAGGAATTTCTCCGACGATAATTAAATTTATCTAAAATAAAAATATAAATAGCAATGGTATCATTGAATGATTTAATTGCGCTGAACTGTATCAACGAGAACCACCACGAGAATTACTTCGTCGACAAATTACTACAAGGACCGGCTGGTGAGCGATATTTCCTTCCACCGCTAGATTTGTCGATTACGTTCCGAGTGATGACCAACGGAGAGCGATGTGTAATTATACCATATCTTGGTAAAACAACTGTTCTAACTTTGTATTCGTTAACGAAGATCGTTGAGGAATTTTCTAAGGAATTTGATAGACGATTTAATCTGCTAAAATTGCCGACGAGTGAAATCGAGACACGTTTAGGTAGATTGTTATCCGCCGAAGAAACTGCAGCTAACAAAATCATCGACGAAATAATACCACATGGAAACGGAAACAACAAACAAGAACAACATGAAAATGGAAACAACAAACAAATAAATAAACTTGACCTTTGGTCAAGGCATCTAGTCCTGGACTATACATAATGTTCAGAAACCATTAGTTTTACATCTTGACCCTGAAATCGATATGTGTATTTATCTCAATTGCAAGTCACCCAATAAGTCTGGTTCAAGTATGTGATGTAATTTCAATGTCATTGTGTGGAAACCACTTCTCTTCTTTTAGTCACAGTGACAGTGACATTTACTTTTTGATCCCAAGATCAATAGGCTTCTTCCTCACTTCAAGTGCAAGTTATCCGCAAAATTTGGTCCTGGCATGTGTAGCACTAAAGTTTTTGTATGGAAACCATTCTTCTTCTTAGAGTCAAAGTGACATTCATCTTTAAAATTTTCACCCAAAAATTGATAGGATTTCTTCCTTACCCTCAAGCGCAAGCCTCCATACAGTTTTGTAGCATGAGTTATTGTGCAGGAACGAGAACAGTAAAAGACAGACAAACATCATAACATAATATGCGCCGCCTTATACTCAGCATATAAAAACTAACAAATTTAACTATAGATTTTGAATAGAGACTTGCTCCTTAGAAAAGAAGTACAAGCACACAAAAATGTTACCCAAGTTTAACTTCTTTATTTGTATTGTTATAGTACATATATGAATATTCTTTAACTTGCAAACTATTTTTCGTCTAATCTTTTTTCATATGATAACAATTATTAAATATCCAGAATTATTGTGTAATTCAAGAAAATAATATCGATCTCAATTACAAATGCATGTTCAACTCAAAACTATATGTGAATTAATGCATGGTTGTGGCTCCGACGTTAACAGAGAAATATATTACTTGCCTTAGAATACACGCCTTGTATATTCAACAATAAATTCATTTAAGTACTTTTCTCACGAAAATTATGTTTACAAGTTATCACAGTTTAATACGTTATAAAAGAAGTTCTAGTACTCCTATTTAGGTAATACACATAACATTCCTTAGCCAATTGCACCTGAACCAGTATTGCACAGCATACAGAATTTGAACTGGACAATACAAAGTAATATGGATCCTACAGAAAACACAAGCACACATACTCCCTATCAACACAACTGTGGACAGTTCAGTTACTAGCACTAAAATGCCATATAAAAAAGCAAACAGACACATAATTTTATAACTTGCAAAATACAAAAGAAAAGTAAATGACCGATGCTCTTCTTCTCAAAAAAATTCCAAGAATTCAAGATAAAACCATTTCTTCTTTTCAAATGTTCAGTGCTGAAACCATCTCTGATATATCTTGAGAAATACGATTTTAAATATAGCTACTATGACAACCATATTGGATGTAATACTGGCACCATTTTCATTTAGGTCAAACTAACACCATTAGGGTACTATTCGTCAGAATCCGATGTTGATATGACCATCCATTTAAGATGTTCAATAAATCCATGTGGCAGCCATATTGGAGGTCATATAATCCCCATTTGCATTTAGAACCAACTAGATATCGTAATTAGTCAAGATTTTCAAGATGGCTGCCATGGTGTTCATATATGACCAGCTAGACCATGAGATGAATATGAGTATAAAAAGTGTCATGACTGTCCTCTAAGTAGTTTTTGAGTAGTGATGAAAAACTTGTGTTAATGGACGGATGGATGATGGACAACAATCCATCCCATAATATCTTCTGGTCCGTGACCAGCAGAGCTAGAAATATCTTGTTCCATTAAAAAATGCCGAAAATCGAACACCCTCTGTCATTAAATATTCCATTGTTATCATAGCAACTAATAAATGTGCAGGAAATATTTCTTTCACAAACCATTCTTTAAAAGCCTGTTAGCTTGGCGTTGATGTGTTTGAAAAAAATTACATTAGTCAACTTAGTATCTATGACCAAATATTTCTTAGCCACTTGACATGTGACATATTCAGCTCTCTATTGGTAGTTATAGAAAAAATAATTCTTTAGTACTTGCAGAAAGAAAACATTGAGATAAACCGGATGAAAAAAGTCTAAAACAGATGCACTGTATTTGAACCATCCACCAACCATGATGGTTAGAAAATGTATTTTGGGTACTTACTTGAAATAAAATGTGTAAACAATCCATACGCACCAATGCATTTTGGGATGTGACCAGACGAGATAAACTTGGTGTCAAAATGATAGAGAACGATTTCATGTAACATATGATTTTATAAATTTATAAATTTAAGAAAAGTTCATGTACATATCTACTTCCTATTCCACATAGAATATTATAATGGTTAAATTGTGTTCCGAAACTCAACACTATGCTACTCTGGCCAAACATATCAAAATATTTATAGAACACAAAGTTATAGGCAACTTTGAAAATTCTATTATTTTGTTTTTGCCACTTAAACTTTGTTTATAGATAAATCCATTCAATAAAGAATTATGAACATTGCTTAAAATAATTCTTAAAAGAGCCACTTCAATTGGCAGGGGAGACAATTTGCTCTCATGCAGCAAATACACATGCACATTAAATCCTGTATTTTACAACTGTTTCCAAGCTGACACAAGATCATGTAAATTATTGCATTCCTGGTTGCCTTTGATAAGCAGAACAAGCTGGATCTTTTCTTTCATTACGCCCATGTATCATAAGATATCTTTTACAATGCCCATAACGACCAGGTAGTATAAGATATACATTGCAATGCCCATAACGCCCAGGTATTATGAGATACCCATTGCAATGCTCATATCGCCCAGATATTATGAGATATCCATTTTAATGCCCATAACGCCAAGGTATTATAAGATACCCCTTGCATTGGTCATAACACCCAGGTATTATACGATACCCATTGCAATGCCCATAGCGCCCTGGTATTATGAGATACCCATTGTAATGCCCATAACGCCAAGGTATTATAAAATACCCATTGTAATGCCCATAGCGCCCAGGTATTATGAGATACCCATTGTAATGCCTATAATGCTCAAGTATCATAAGATATCCATTGCAATGCCCATAACGCCCAGGTATTATGAGATACCCATTGTAATGCCCATAACGCCAAGGTATTATGAGATACCCGTTGCAATGGTCATAACGCCCAGGTATCATAAGATACCCATTTGCAATGCCCATAACGCCCAGGTATTATGAGATACCCGTTGCAGTGCCCATAACCCATTCCCATAATGCTGAGAATAAAACGCGAAAAACAAGTTGTACCCTTCTATAGTACTTCTGGATAATTCCTATGTTATTTTTCTTCAAGTCTGGCATGTTCATCATTATGTGTACTATAACCAGAAGTATAATAAGTTGTGTAATTTGGAATGTTTCTGACATGAGTATCAGTGTGTGTGTGTGTGTGTGTGTGTGTGAAGAAGTAATATACTCTCCTAAATTTAGCAGGATTATAGCTACTTGGTTGACGATTAATTTGATATGTTCTTTACAGTTTGAAAAATGTTTCACTATTGAAACCACATGGTTCACGTAAACTAAAGTTGTTAAGCAAATATCAATATTTTTGACTGCAACTAATACCTTTCTAATTTCAATCGAAAACTTAACATCTCTGTCCAAATTAGAATTCTTCCTAAATACAAGACTGATTGAAAGTCATCAACAAATCAGTAAGGATTATCACTTGAAATTAATTGATTTTAAGATACTATTTATCTTAAAAAGAACTGCTAAGTTTTGTAATACTGTTCTACAACCTTTTTCTAGAAAAGACAATATCCACGAGTGAACAAACTTCTATTAACATTTTACAACTGAGTAGCATTTTCGTTTATTTCCAAATCAAGAGGTATTTCATCAACTCTGGCCAAGGTCTCAAGCACTTACTTCCCAAAAACGAATAAATAATTTCTTCTTTAAGCTATAACCTTTGAATCAAGGTTTCCCTGGGGAAAATTAACGAAAGCCCTCTCATTGCTTCGATGATACAGTTCTGTCAGTAAGTCAATAGTATATGTCTCTACTGGCAGAACTGTTGAAGGTTGAATGTTGATGCCAATTTTAGTTCCATTAGCAAATAACAGTTTTGGATTAAATTGTAAATGGAATATGGCTGCCTATAATCCAAATCCTTGAAAAAGAAGTATTACTTGACAAACAAGAAGCAGAATTATGATTAACACATTTGTAGAGGTTATTCACTATTGCATGAATTCAGAACATGGTCCACAAAGCCCCAGCCAATTTCATCACTAGCTCCTGTCTCCCCATAAGACAGTAGATGGCTTGTCTCTCCTGGACCTATGTTATAATCCCTTGTTCCACTTGATCTAAAGTGAATCTAAATATCACAGAAA
>JAECUM010077508.1:0-10510 GCA_016617855.1 Megalonaias nervosa
TATATATATATATTTATTTATTTATTTGGACTCGACCGAAACCGGTGAGAGACTCTTTATGTGTTCGATAATTACAGACAAGGATAAACATTCGATTCCATCACCTTCATCAGATTCAAGTCTTTGAAAATTCAAAGATACTGGAACAAAAAGAAAAATGACGCAAATCCTGCGAAGTACCCATATATCCTATTCAGAGTTGCTGCGTTACTGATTTTTGATTCTGACTTCCTTTTTATAGGTAAAAGTGCTTTAACACATTAATTATTGATAAGAAACATATTTAGAAAATATCTCATTCTTTCAAAGCGCCTTGTAATCTTTTATCATCTAATATTAATTTTAAACTAAATCGTGTAATGGATAGAATTTGTATGAATTTTTAATTATAAGAGCAACTGTTGTAGAAAAGATCTCGCTGCCAACTTCATGATAAAGGTACAGAAAATGGGGTTTGGGGGTTTGGGGTCGGGGACTCTGTGTGGTTCTTTTGTTTTAAAGGGTTTTAGTATTAGTTCGGAACAATTGATTTTTAAGGAATTTTGTACTATTGTTAATTTATTCGACATTTAATTATGTACATTATATTAAAAAATACAGAAATTACAAAACTGGGTAAGCTTTAAATAAATATAACAATTTTATTCTATATCCTAAATGTATAATGTGATTTGTGTGTACTTTTTCATATTGAGTGATGTTTGATTTCAATAAAAGTTGCTGAATGGAGTGACACCACCATAAAAGGAGGTCAGAATTCTCTCTCTCTCTCTCTCTCTTACACCCACACACACGCACACCCCCACACACATAAACATCTTGGTGCCGCCAATAAATTGTACATGATGAAGAGAACATTACATTAAGTCATCATTCCATAATAATGTGTTGAAACTTCCAGTCAAAATCATTCCATAATAATGTGTTGAAACTACCCTCCAAAATCATTCCATAATAACGTGTTGAAGCTATCAGCCAAAATGATTCCATAATAACGTGTTGAAACCACCAGCCAGAATCTTTCTATAAGAATGTGTTGATACTACCCGCCAAAATCATTCCATAATAATGTGTTGAAACTACCCGCCAAAATCATTCCATAATAATGTGTTGAAACTTCCAGTCAAAATCATTCCATAATAACTTGTTGAAGCTACCAGTCAAAATCATTCCATAATAATGTGTTGAAACCACCAGTCAGAATCATTCCATAAGAATGTGTTGAAACTACCCGCCAAAATCATTCTATAATAATGTGTTGAAACTACCCGCCAAAATCATTCCATAAGAATGTGTTGAAACTACCAGCCAAAATCATTCCATAATAATGTGTTGAAACTACCCGCCAAAATCATTCCATAACAAATTATGGGGAAAATCTCTTCATAACAGATCACATTTGGAAGAAAGAGGGTTGTTGCTGTTGTTGTTGTAGGGTTTAACGTCATTTTTCAGCACAAGATAGACTATACATGGCGGCCAGTATAGTTGGTGGAGGATAAACCCGGGAAAACCCGGGAAGAACCACCAACCCACGAGAAGCTACTGGCAGGCTTTCTCACGTACCCATGTTAGCCGAGCCTGAGACTCGAACTCACGCAGACAAAGGTGAGATGGCAGTGATCCGTAACGGTAATCGCTTTAGACCACTCGACCACTCGGAGCCCCGGAAGAAAGATGGCATCGAACGACTGTGACTCGTACTTCCATAGCAGGGATGGACGAAACATCATCCTGAGGGTAAATATTCCCGAGAAAGAAACAAAAGTAATAGAAAGAGAACTTTTGTTTGACCGAATGGTGTAGCATATCGGCGCTGACTCAATAGAAACCTGATGCGGGCAAACTACGACCAAAAGAAAATATACAGACAAAATCAGGAAGGCAACGACAATGAATTCAGACAAATAATAAATCGAGGATGACCCCTCCCCCCCAAAAAAACGCAGTAGAAAGAGCGGATTTATCAAACACGACGATGAAGATGATAATGAATATTATGATGAGTACAAAGAATGCCACCATGATGATTATTACTATGATCAAAGGCATGAAAAATTCGACGCCTATGTGTCACCAAGAAAGCACAGAGACTGGTAATAAGCTTCGATTATTGGACATGTACATCTATTATTTACTGAAAAGAAAATAAGTTAGTTCAAATGTCACTAAGGATTATTGCAATATTTCTGATGTATACTTCTGCTTGCTTACTGATGCACAATAACAATAGCCTCAACATTCTTGGAACGTCAGAGGAATTATGTCGTCTGCATCATGTGTCAGTGATTTACTCCACCTATTAGAATGCGATATACCCGTGATATGTGAACACAAACTGACCACCAAAAAAAATCAAGCAAATTTATAGATACACTAAACAGTGATTAAATGTGTTGTACAGAGAGGTTGAGTATCAATTATGATTAAAAGCAACTTGGCCTAAAAGTAAATTAAGTAAATTGCAGTAATGATCTAATCGTTAGTATTGAATTAAAATCAGTAAACTATCTCACAGCCTTTATATTTGGTGTGTGTGTGTCAACCCTCTAATGAAAATCTTAATTTACATCAAGAATGTGTTGATTCAGTTGAATCCTTCTATGACTAATGATATGGCGAAGTCATGGGGGATTTTAATGCTAGATATAGAATCACCATCATCGTGGTGTGCATGTTATGAATGTAATTCGTTCACTGCATTTGTTGACAACAACGACTTGATACCATTGAATAAGTCAAAATTAAATACTGGGCTGAGTTACACGTTCGAACCATGCAGATCAACTCTTGACTATATAATTGTCAACAGAAGAATGCTAGATGGGGTTATTGACTGAAGTTTTTTCAAATCACGATAAATGCATAGCCTCATGTCATCATGTTGTGTGATCATCATTCTTACTATTGCGGCTACAAAGTATTTTAATCCTCGTCATTCTACATTTCCATCTCCATCCTGGTCTAAATGTGGAGCTAAGAAATTAATAGCCTACTAATTTGATGTCGATAGACTATTAAAAATGGACTGTCAATGCTCTCCCATTCTCCCCAACAAATAGAAAACATTCAAAATTTCTGTAATGAGGGGTGTAGCCTTTCAGGTCTCACCATCCAAAAGTTTAATCCTCACACAAGAACCCTATTGGTCACCTGAAGTTTAGAAATCTCACAATACATTCGGAAACTTGGACAGGAAATGAAAGGCCTCGAGAGCTTGTGTGTGACTCTTATAATCAATATAAAACTGCAAAAGGGAATTTAGAAAACTTCAAGAATTTGCGATATAGGCTCACGAAGAAGCAGTTTTCAAATACTTAGATGAAGCAGTCGAATTAGACGTGAGGCTGACCCTGGCCATTAAGGAGCTAGTTTTTCCCTGTTGCCTGTATTTATCAAACTATTGAAACTACGAAACTATTGAAAAGTGCGATAGATTCAATAGATTGACTAGATGGTCTAATAGTACTATATATAAATTTTTTATTACCAAACAACAGGGGTATTCAAAATGAACTGACTAGTATAATAGTATCCTTCAATCTCCACGAAGTTATTGTTCCACTTTAAAGTTGGGGTGGGGGGTGGGGTGAGAGTGTTGGCTGCTTTCTTATATATTCAAAAGGCATTTGACACTGTGGATCAAGCCGGATCTTTAATAAAACTCAGAAAACTTGGCATTCAGTGAAAGATTTTGTATGTAATAAAGGAATAGAAACACAAATATACATACCATTGACATGACCCGAACATTTTCCAATATAACAGTGCATGAGGCAGGGAGGCGTTTTATCACCATTCACATACCTTGTTTGCATTAATAACCTTATACAAGAATTACAGGAGTCAAATTTAGGGCTACTTCTTGGGTCCACTGAGCTCACCCCATCTGTAAATCCAGCACTAGTCAATGATATAACGTTGCTTGCAAAGACATGTATGTATGTATGTATGTATGTATGTATGTATGTATGTATGCATGTAACAGATACTCTCTGAACTGGAACTTCACCTTCAGCGACAATAAAAACTGTATTGATCTTTAGCCAGAATAGACAAATGACATGGGAGACGTTTAAATGGAAAATAGGCAATCATATTATACTTATTTTAAATGAAACCGAACATGTTGAAATTCCTGTTAGCTTCAATTTGAAATATTTGTCAAAAGTAGACAGGGCTTGTACTAAAGACAGATTATCATTGCATTCTCTTGTAAGGACTGGCACCAATGAATTTAGAGTCAATCCTCTTACATGCGGCACTTTGTATAAACAATTGTGGTACCATTCGTCTTGGTGTGTTCCTTCATAATATATCAGACGAGGCATATATTCATCGTGTCCTGAATAGGAAATTTTCCAACGATATTGGCTAGGACAAGATCGATGTACTAAAAATATTATAATATCTGCTTCAGTGATTTCTCAGTCTGTAATACATGGATTCTTTTCTTAGTAATACGATCATTTTAAAATTATCAAGCTTTGGAAGACATGTGATCGTAGAAAACATTATAGTCATATCTTCTTGTAAGAAATGTATGACATGATATATAAAATATGATTTAGTTATTGTAAAAAAATTAATTATGATGTGTTCAATAATTATGTATGAGGTTTCGCAGGATTGCGCCTTACTTAACAATAAATATGGTGTTCTCGTATGAGTATCTTCAAAGGGAAGTTACGCTTCTAAGAGACTTCTCATATGTTCATCTATACTAAATATATATATATATATATATATATATATATATATATATATATATATATATATATATATATATATATATATATATATATATATATATATATATATATACTCTCTATATATATATATAGCTTTTTCCCTCTTCCTTTTCTCTGTGTTTGTATCCATTTACATATGTTTATATCCATTTATTTATGTTTCTATCCATTTACCTATATTTGTAACCATTTACCAATGTTTGTGTCCATTTACCTATGTTTGTATCCATTTACCTAAGTTTGTATCATTATCTCTGAAAAGAAAATATAAAGAGTGATGACGAGACCGTGGTTATAATTAGACCACATAGCGTCCAGTAATACATAATGGGACAAAATATCATTGTCTGTACTGCTCTGTATTAGTCATAATTAGAATGGACAGCATTTTTTCATCCACATGATAGCGATATGTCTCGAATGTGCGGCCGTTACTTTCCATTTCTTGGCCTAGTTTTTCTCTGGTCACTTGTTCTGGTCATCACATGACTCTTCGCACTTTAATAGCGTGATATTTTTTTAATGAACTGAGAATTTTTGGAAATAAAGAAAGCGAATGATGAGATTGAATAAATAGAGGATATCTACGTTGAAATAATCCACGAGTGAAGTGAACACTAAGGCAAATACCATCGATTTGCATAGAATTTTTCTCCATTATGTGCAAATGCGATTTACGGCTGCATTACTGCATCGATTAAAGGAAGTTTCGAATTTGTACAACAATGGTAGGAAAGCACTTGGTGACAAATTTAGCTCTTACATATAATTTTTCAGATTGTTTATTTTATCAAATTAATGAGCATTTTAATATGAAAATAAATAGGCTTATTTCTTAAACACATTTCTTGCGCGGATTACGACAATGAACATTGATAGGGCGGAGTTACCATAGAAACGTCACAGAGCGGTCGTATCCGACATACTTCAGAGAGTAACATCTTTACATGATAGATTATAACGAAATGGATTTTACCTATAAGGATTCTGGTTCTTATTGTGTTTACTACTGCATTCAAACATGAATTATATGGCCTTAGCAAATTTACAGTATAGTTCGTTTCAAAGACATCTTTTTCAAACATGACTACGATTGTGAGGAGAGTCAAATGAGATAACGGAACATTGGTCTCATTTTTCTGAATCAAGATTGAAATCTCCTCTGTGGTCGAGTTTAGTACACATGCAAAATTAACTTCTTGCTAAATCTTAGATAAAATTCAATACTTCTAACAATCGAACGACAAGTTCAACATCACGACTGAAAATCCACTCTTTACATGTAGCATGTTTTAGCTTCAAAAGGCAGTGGAAAACGCATAATAAGTTTTATTGTTGGATGAATACCACACGAAGTATCGCTCACATAGACAACTACCAAGATCGAACTCGTGCTGCGGAAACGATATGGCAAAATGGAAATGACCATCGGAGAGGGACAGACGATCGGACAAGCCCCAACAGAGAGAAGCAGAAATTCCTTTGCGCGGACATTTCCAAAGAGATTGCATGTGTGTGTGTGTGGAATCCCTGAATTGCACAATCTTCGAGACATGTTGGCACCTCGATATACACTGAACGCATTCCTTCAAGTCGGTCGTGAAGTTCTCGTGTTTCGGGACCGGATTTTCCAGATGGAAAATACGTTCACATTTATCTTCTACATGATGATTTCGATGTCATTACAATAATTACAAGATTTCTCAAATACAAATAACAGAAAGTCAGGTGTTTGTGCAGGAAAGAAAAGATGTCGGTTTCCGAGCAAATTGACTTTAATCATCAGTGTTACATTCAAAGATGTGACAACGAACTCAAGAAAGTATTAAATGACGATCAGATCAAGAATAATTAATACATGTGGATTTTACTTTTCTGACTTTACATGTTCACAAGAGAATGGAATGCACATCCCTAATGTTGTATAGCTTGTGACAAATACATTCAAGAACCTTTACTTTTTCACTGACCAAACTTTAGTATGGTTCCAGGAGGAGGATGCACTCTTACTGATTTTCCCGAATGGATTTGAAACCCGACCAAAGATACTTGGAGCGAAAAGGAAGTCCTGCGTTACGGGAACTGTCATATTTAACAATTTCTAGGGACACAACGGACAATTTCGTTTGAAATATTATTCAGAACAAGCCACCGAATTCCTGACAGTTCACCATGAAAATCAGTTACATGAAAGATGCAAAAAGGTACAGTTTAAAGATTTCGTGAGTTATTTGGCTACGTCTTTGAGCAGAATGGTTAAAACGTTTGGAATGACAGAAATGGCCCGAGGCTACTTTCCATACCTTTCCAATACCGAAGCCAATCAACACATCGTTCTCCCGCGTTTGCCTGAATTTCGCTACTACGACCCCAATAGTGTGCACCTAGAACAACGAGAAGCTTGCTACTTTTGGTACCAAACTCATTCTTTATACCCTTTTGATTTGGAAGATGACATATTTAAATATTGCCGATACTATGTGGACATTTTACAAGAGTGTTGTGGAAAATTTCGACAATTATTTCTAGAACTCGGAGGTATCAATCTCTTGAAGGAAGCTTGTATGGTTGCTGATTCGTGTGGATTAGTTTACCGAAAAAAAATGTTATGCCAGAGAAAAAAGTAGTCATCATGCCACCTCATTCTTATCTCTGTGTTAGCCATATATATTTAGCCAAACCTCTGCGCTAGCCCCGTTACTTGTGTGAACGACGAGACGTAGAGAAAAGATAATTGGAGCCATGGATGGTTGGGATTTTGACTTCTCGAGCACATTGGACGCTATTGACAGTAACCTTGTCGATATATTTGCGAGTGTGCTGATGTGTAAAATATTTCGCAAACGTTCTCTTAAAGTTCTTTAAAACGTTCCACGCCACTAGTTTATATTACTGGATTTTGGGTGGTAATAAAATGAGTGTGTCTTTTCTTAATTCCTTCTGAAAAACTTGGTACAGGAATTCGGTGTCTTTGTCTGTTTGCCATCGTAAGGATTTGGATCAGTTTGAGTTAAGACAAGTTTTGAGCTTGCATTTACTTTGAACGTGTTTTAAATTTACACGAAACTACCGAAGCTGGTTTGAAAACACTCCATTGACACAAAACAATTATTTGTAACTTTGATTGTACGACCCTAAACGAACGATGTTTGCTAAATCTTCTTGTAATTGATGATCAACGCCTGCTACTTTGGTATGACTTCTCCAAACTGTTCGTGGAATGTATTTGTATAACGTGTACGTCAATTGAATTTGTAACCATTGTTGCACATCGTGCAGAAATAAAAGATTCGGTTTGGTTTTAATGGCACGATACAATTTTTGATGCAACTTACACTGCTCCTCCACAACTTCCTGCACCTCTCATAGGAATATGACCGTCATCTATTTTTGACAACTACTATAATGGATATATTAGTTTGTTAGGATTGTTGTTTTGTTTTGTTTTATTGTTTCTTTTCTTTTTCTGTGTTTTTCCCCTGTTTTCTATACGTCAGAATAAGAATATGCTTGAGGTCTGAATTATTTTCTTCAAAACATCTCATACACACCTTTCGTAAATTAAATGGTCGGTCCCAAAATGTCCTTATCTTCGTCTTCCTATCCATTTTGAAAGTCTTAATTTTACACTGATCACCACTAGTTCAATTATCCACTCTGTACCATCAATTGTCCACTCTGTACCATCTCCTCGATGTGTCATTCCCATGGTGATCTCAGTCATCTTTAAATCCCACACTACCGTAACTTTTGAATTTCCCTCAATCCCATCCAACCTTTATCTTAGAATTTCCCTCAATCCCATCCAACTGCGATCGTAGAATTTCCCTCAATCCCATCCAACCGCGATCGTAGAATTTCCCTCAATCCCATCCAACAGCGATCGTAGAATTTTCCTCAATCCCATCCAACAGCGATCGTAGAATTTCCCTCAATTCACAATTACTTGTCAGATTATGGCACTTTATCTGTCTTGATTGTGTTTCTTTGCTTGTTTGTTTGTTTGTAGACTACCCGTATTCAAACTACTTACATTACTTATTAGTTGTCCAAGTTGGGCTATTTGGCAATGGTTATTATTTTACTCCTAGAACCGTGTAGCTAGACTGCCGGTGCAGTTTGGTCGTGTAGACTGCCTGCGCAAGTTGGTCGTCTTTATTTGCTGAGACGGTTGGGTATAGTAGGCGAGAACGCTATCCAAGGCAAAAATCCTGTAAATGATAACGTTATGTTCGATGTCATATCACATATGTAGGTGGCTATAATGCCCGCTGGAACAGGTGTAACAACCGAAGCCAGGTATAACGATTGCTATTCTAAACTAAATCGATGTAGTTAAACAATCAGAAATCGAGAATTTTATAATGGGGTTAGTTTCCTGATCTATCAGTTTATTCTACCATCTTACTTTCAGTGTAAAGTTTTATATCTCATTCTCCTATATAATAACTAGCTTTATGTATTTATCCGCATAGTCGTAATCATACCCGAGTATTAAATCTTAATGTGGCAAATATTGTACCTTAGCCTCATGTCGCCTATGATGTGTTTGAGAAAGAGTGTTTTTGATGTCCTTGTTAACAACTAGGTTTTATTTTCAATATTGTGTTGCTTCATCACAAACATTGTACAATTTGAAGACCATCATGACAGTGGTAGTTCCTTGTCCGTCCTTCGGTCACACCTTGGCTAAGTTTACGTATAGATTAATTTAATGCAATGTGGTAGGGCATCTGGGTTTCCAAAAACACATTTCTAGTTTTCGTTCAATTTTCTTCTTTCTTAATGTTTTTCTCTTCTTTTCTTCAACATCCGAATTATTTCTGCATAGTCTGGTTTCATTATGACGTTATATAAATATTTCGTTGTTACACGTTCATGTTTTTTGCATGTGCGTGACTTTGTGTATGTATTTATGATTTTCATTGTCATTCAGCACTAACCCATTTTCCTCAACAGTTCCCAATTTTTGTGCTGATGAATAGAGACAGATTAGCTTAAATTAGAATGAACTGGATTAGATTAGATTAGATAGATAGATAGATAGATAGATAGATAGATAGATAATAGATAGATGGATAGATAGATAGATCCGAAACCTCCCAAATAATTTTACACAAATTATGAACTGTATTTTGGTCCTTTGTTTCATTTCTATATTGTTTCTGTATAAGTTTCAGTTAATTTCCGTATTTGCATAGATTGCTCTAAATGATTCGCAACGACAGACTGACAGGACTAACGAAAACTAGTTAACAACCCCGACCACATACGTACGTACAGACACCAGATCCATAGTCGCTTGCACCGATATACATGATCCCCATTCTGGACCCATAGTCCCTTGCCCAGATATACACGGACCCCATTCTGGACCAATAGTCCCTTGCCAAGATATGCACGGACTTCATAGTCCCTTGCGTCACGGAATAAGGCAAGAAAATAATTTGGTAATGCTTTAGAACAATTTCGGTAATTGGTTTCTTAGACACATACTGCGTTACCTACGGTAGTTCATATATTTTTTTTTTCGTGACTGGGCAATACATGCATCTCGCCGCAGGTCAATCGCAGCGAGATACCCATATAGCACGATGTGCACGGGTACTTTACCCCTGGTCGTGCACATTTCTTTTTCCTCTGAATTTATACGAGACATATTGTTATATGCGACATAGTGATCGCTTGGATCTTGTCAAGGAGTGTCAATACACTTAAGTCTTTCTACAGCCATAGTGGCAATATACAAGTCAATTTTG
>JAECUM010077509.1:0-14712 GCA_016617855.1 Megalonaias nervosa
ACTGATATTTTTAATGAAATAATTATGTTCGTGTGTTTTAATGTTAATTTTGCATGTATCTTCTTAGTAATAGTGAGTAAAGTCTTTAATTCAGAAATTCGTTATATTCAGATTACTTATTATTATTTTTCCACAAAGAGAAGGCCCCTTATAGATACATTGAAACAATACATATGAGACTGTCGTATTGTGTAAAAGAACTCATTCTAATTTCTGTTTTCGAATGATTGATTTCAAAAGGATTATAATTATAGTACTACGGTATCCATCGTCCTTATTTACCGTGAATTCTAATTAAAACAGTCCGTTTTTTATCTAGGGGGTCGGCCTTGAGACGATTTTCAAGTGTACAATAGATTTCCCAGGAGTGGAAGCGACTGACAGTTCCATGCCAGAAATTTAATAATACGCTTTCCTCGGAAATTGCTTGTTCCCAGTAAATAACTGTTGATAGTCTCTTGGATTATTTTATACAATATTTCATTGTGTCCCTTTATATTTATCATCTAACAAATCATTGATGCAATCAATAAATAAAATAAAATTATTAATAAAGTATTGTATTGATTTTGTGTTGATAGGTTCTTTCAAAAACGGAACACGTTAAGCTATTAATACAACAATATGTTTACTATGAGCCGTACGAATGCAAAGAGAGAGAGCCACAGGGTTAAAAAAGTATCAAAGTATATTTTTATGTGGATATGATCAGTATCTAAGTAGATACATGCACATCAACGTCTGCATACAAAATGCATACATATATCACAAACATGCTTATAAAATAACTTCACCAAATTACAGTTATTGCCTGAAACTGTATGTACTTGTTTCACATTGCTCAAGTACTTTGTGTGTGTGTGTGTGTGTGTGTGTGTGTGTGTGTGTGTGTGTGTGATTTGGATTTGTAATTTAGATTTAAGAATTTATCAGTCATATCGCTGTGATGTCATCAGTGTGGCAGTTTATAGTAATGTCTAGCACTGGGGCACCATGCCGCAGACATTTAGCATCATGATTCACCTAGTCACATTATCCTGACACCAGACCGACCAGTCCTAACACTACTTTCCTACTGCTGAGCGTCTAGCGAGGCAGCTGTTAGTACCATTTTTATACGCCTTTGATATCGTTCGGCCGTGGTTTGAACTCGCGACCTCCGGCATCCGTGGCGTAAAGTACTTTATCAAAATACATCTGAACATCATATGATTAAACATTAATTAATAACATATACACCCTTATAAAAATTATTTCTCGATAAGTAGATAACTATAAAACGATATTTATGTATATAAACGTAAACCCAATGATTACGAGCATCAAACTTTAGGAACTAAGGAACGTGTTTAGAAACATCATCCACATACATGAACATCTTAACATATATAAGCTGGCAGTGAATACTCTAAATGCATGCACAATAACTCTTGACACTTCCGTTACATGAAATCTTTCTCATTATTTGCATAAGACTTAAGACTATATCGTTGAAATTAAGTTGTCAAGACAAACTGAAGACCCTAGACAGACGATGGGTATATGATAATCAATGTCTGCCTCAATACTGTTTCAAATAGAGTTCACTGATATATGTCAACGGATATTGGTTGGTTTTTGGATCACATTGTTTACAACAATTCTGTAAGTCTATGCTAAAATTTAATGTTTCATAGATTGCCGTTGAGAATAAATTGTAAAGTTTCTTCGGATTATTTGAATCACTCCACTTAATTAGTCCAAATTAAGCAATAGCATCTAGCAGCTTTTGTTTTTCAAATTGTTTCACAACTACAACTGATACATAAGATAAATCAGTCAGCGTTTTGGCGATAAACCCTAAATGAAAAGCAGGTGATAAAGAACACTGTTTCCATCTGTTCTATATAGATACAAATTATAAGCATATCTGGGCGGCGCACCGCATAAAATGCTGCAATTGATAGGAGGCCTGTAGCAATTCCATCAGTAACTTTGACGTCTGAAGCACATACTGTGTTCTTTGCATCCAGCAGGGTAAGATTCGAAGGAAGCAATCGATACGGGACCGAGTCAACGACTATTCTGCCTTCTGGAAACAGGTATTTTCGGATAACCTCTGTATCAACATATTTTGTCACTTCATGGACCGGGACACTCGTGTGAGAATTGCTGTTTAGCATTTCTGGGCATATGTCGAACTGATCTGGTATTACCATATACCGAATCAATTCCTGACTAAAAAGAATAATTCGATATGATGATGCATAACACGTTCTGCGTCTCTCAAACTTTCTTATTATTATCTAAGCGCGTAAGCAGATACCTCATTCATATCTCACGTTAAATGGTTTCATCTAGATCTGATAAGAAAACGAGATAGAAAGATGAAATTTTCCAGCATGCTTGTACGGTATTTTCGGAGATAATATTAAACAGTCTGGTGTCAGTATTCTAGAATCTTCATTCGAAATATTTCATAGACCTTGCAAAAAGATGGTAATAAAATCCAGTCGTTGTAATAACTGTAATAAAAAGAATGATGAGACCAAACTGTTCACAAATACAACAGTTGATAGCTTGATACTTAACTTATTAATGAAACAATGAAAGACTATATGACAGGATGTATCATTATATGACTTCGAACCAAATTTGAATCCGAATTCCTGTATATTCACTAAAGGCTGATGTACCTAAACTAAAACATTCCCACAAAGAGTTCAAAGTTTTATTTCTTTTACTGCAAATGGATAATGTTATGTTTATTTAATTTATATTGTTTGTTAGTTATGTTTTACTTTTTTATTTCAATATCTGCTACTGTTACTGTAGCATTATGTGTTGGACCTGACCTTGTCTAAAATCAAGTTAATTTTCTTCCTGACCTGAATTAGTGATTTTGGTTTTGTAGTAAATATGTTTATCTCAATCTGAATCTAGACCTTTTGAAATCCCCTATGAACTGCCGGGTATATGTGTTGTTTACTACACATTTAGTGGTATAAGTTTAGCAACATATTTCTAATTATAACTAAGAATGCATTTTCTAAACACTAAGAAATTTCTAGAAGATTATTTTCCAATTAGGTATTTTTTTTAGAATATGTTAATTGTGAGGTCAGGCAAAAGACTATATAATCAATTTGTATTTATTGCTGCGACCAGTAGATCATATGCGCTGGAATTTATTTCTTTCATTTGTTTAATTCAGTGACTATTTTCTCTGGAAATAAAAAGTGCACTAATAAATTCTTCGAAATAGAGACTTGCACTTATTGTGAAATACAAAAGGATATATTCTCGGATTGTATTATTGTGATCCAACAAAAGACTGTTGGCACATCCGCATCGTACAGGTCATCATATACACATAAACTATTTCAGTGTTGTACACAATTGGGATTTCTACTAAATTTTATTCAGAACGTTTTATATCTGTTCTCTGGTGGAGATTAGTACTAAGGACTTGTAAAAATAAGTTAAAAGGTTTTGACTTTCTTTGTTCGTTTGAGAATCAAAATATGACTGTGTGTCAGATTACTTTCCTGGAGTTTCAACACGCTGCATAAAATGTCCTAGATATAGGTTACAAGGGACATTAACTAGTCGTTTCCATTTATGCTGAGTATTGGAGTGATTAATGTTTCAGTTGGTGCAGTTTTATGGTATATATCTTCACCTACTATTACCCGAGAGATTAAAGTCCTCGTTTGAAATCATATGTTAACACATACCTTTGTTGAGATTCGTGTGTTCATTTTCCAGAATGAATCACGCTGAACTTTAGGATTATCATTTCCGACAGTCGATGCGAATCGCTCTACATTGTATCGTTTCCGCACTTCCTCGGTAATGTGTTGGTGAAGAAGTTTCAAAATCCCTTTCCCTGAAACTTTGAGCTAATTCGAGCAGCCCTTTGGACAATAGTTTCTCCACTATCTAAAACAAACCCAACATATATCCGATCTGGAATGTACAAAATCAATAATAAATGCGATATTACATATACGTTTAGACCACGTGAAGATATTTCATGTTTCAGATTGCCAATGGAAGTAACTATTGGAGCAAGAAAACCCTTGGAAGGTAGACCAAGAATATACCTTTGCATATGAAATATATGCCTACCTAATTTCCATCAGAACAACAAACAGAATCATAATGCATTTGTATTGGTAGTGGCCATGTCCTCTTTGGGATGATACTGGAGAGAGAGAGAGAGAGAGAGAGAGAGAGAGAGAGAGAGAGAGAGAGAGAGACAACAAAATGTGTGGAGTGTGGTGAGTTCTGAATATGCTGGACTAACCAACACAAACAACAGCGTTGACACCGGATTTTGAAGACTACGGAAAAAGACTAATCTTCATTCTTGCATATCTAGCCTTCTCCACAATTTCATTGGTGCAGTGAAAGAGTGATACAACCTGCTTTTCAATCAGAATGGCTAATATATTCTAATTAAGGAATGGTAATGTGCATATTTGTTTCAATCCAGTGAACGTATCATAATGGATCATTTGTGGTAACCTAAGAAAATATATGTAGTTAGGTTGATTACAAGCTTTCATTTATTGTAAATTATTAGGGCACTATACTACCCTATTAGCATAAAAGTTCGACCCACCAAATCCATGAACAAACCAATAAACAAACAAAACCTTAAGTTTAACTGTATAATATAATAAGTATTATAACATACTTTAAATATATACCCTATTAGGCGTATATAATTAGTCCAGATCTTTATTTGAAAATTGACATCATCAAATTATTACTAAACTGTGCGATTCTAGCCTTTAGCGAAATACAGAACTAAATCTAGTTTGTTAACGTATGCATTTAAAGCCTTCCTTTGCTCTAGAGAGAGAGAGTTCTGTAGACGTTACCTCTTCGAGAGAGCTCACCCGAGCGATAGCAACATAACATTTTAAGATCGATTCGGCGAACAAAATAAACTGGACACTTAGTAGTATTTATAATGTGATTCTATAAATTAACCCTGCAATTAAAACACTAAAGACAAAACTAAACCACCCTCTGAAGCAATGCACAAACCTCCTCCACGAACGAACTCCAGAAATACACTGTAGCATGGTCGGTCACAGATTCAGTTTGAGACATTTTAGCAACATATTGCAGGTACAAATTCCACAGAACTGATTGAAACAAAATATGAAAAAATAAATATGCACCGGAACAAAAGCATATACAAAACTGCCAGGTAAATTTAGGCTTGATTCGTAGTACGTTTTGCACTTTCGAGTAATGATTTCCTTCCTTCCATCAAAAATGGTCTAAAACTTGTGGCAAATGTATGTGGAGTTATCTTCTACTCAAATTCATAATAGTCGAGCTGTGATATCGGAGATCCCACGGACGCCTTTATGAGTACATGTTCTGATGACCTTTCAATTCACCAATCAGGTCACAGCTTTTACATTGAAAGTGAAACGCTAGTTTGGTACCCAGACCTCCCATGATGCAATGCACACAAGGCCGGGCAGGCATCGTTGAATGGTCCATACCCTTGCCGATATTCAAGAATACAAACATGCACTCGCAATAAAGAAAAGAATGAAATTTGCTCTGTTCTGATTGATAATTGAATTAATATTTTGCAACACAATACAACTGAATTTTCGACACATTTGTTAAGTTTTGTACACTGGACCATAACGCAAAAATAATAGCAAAATATAACGTTGGAACAGAGCGCACACAAACAACAGGTAATATAAGAATTTGATAAATCATAAACGTTTTGTGGTTTCTTGCTGTGAAATTATAGTAGAGAAAAGTAGCTAGACTTGTCAAGATACTAAGCCAAACAGCGAACGTGAGATGAAAATGTATTAAAAATAATTTATTTATATCTCGAAAATAAGACGCATGCCCGTTTTTATCACGTTTTATTCATATAAAACATTAGTTTTTTTATATCGACACCTGTGGAGAGAGAAGAATGACTCATTTGGGCTGTTTATAATTAAAGCCTCCTGTTCGATTTTCCATTCGTCATAATTTAAGGTTCCATACATATAAAGTAATAATAATAATAATAATAATAATAATAATAATAATAATAAATGCCTTCTTCTAAAAATCAGCTAATCAAAGGAAATATTCCGACTTTTCATCCCCACCACCCAGCACTCCTTACACTGGTTGATGGAAACATATGCCTTAGGAAAGGATAATATTCATAGAAAAGAATCTTTACGTAAACTTAGGCAAGTATAAATCTATCAGTAGCAATGCTTGGTATCAACGACTATCAGAAAACAGATCTGCCAATAAAATAAATCCAGGATTAGATTTTTAACATGAATTGTGGTCTACCAACAAAACACCATTAGAGTTCTTATTTTAAAATCATGATTTAATGAACGTACTACGCTTTGAAAAAGCGTTTCTTTTTATGTGATACCAGTGCTTCTCTTTACCCGCATCCCAGTATCAACAACACATATGGGTCACATATTGTTCCCGAAGTCACTGGCTTCTTGGTGGATAACTTTGAAAAACATAGAGACCTCAAACTCCGTGGACGAGTCGAGTCCTAGGTTTGCATGGTCACTCTCGGGACTTTTGAATACAGACTAAATATGAAGGTTGGAAAATGTGATATACCACTCACTCTTATTGTCATCTTTTTTAAGCATTCTACTTTTTGCATCAATGCACATAAATTAATAAATTATGTCTCATAAAATTGTAATACTCTGAAGCAATGTCTGACGAAATCTTGACATCACAGCATCTGCAGACGAATACCTAATTCGAAAAGCCTTAACCTTGTTTGGACATGTAGCCGTGATCCGGGATTAATATATGTAAAAGATGTAAAAATACATTTGTAAGTGCCATTTCGGTAGTTTTAGAAGATTGGAAATAATATTGCTCTTCTCCAAAATCGTATTTTAGTCATGTTATTAATTTGACTTAAAACCCTAATTACTCCCACCCATAACAGCGTGAGTTTATTTTTAAATACAAGCAAATAATTACTATGAATATAGAGTGTTTGAATCCGGCTATATACGAGGTGTACATTGGGCGAATCGACCTCCATAAACGACCAGGGTCTCGATATATACAGTAATGTAAATTATTTTTCTCTCAATTGCCACAATAAAGTGACCTCATAAATTGTCGGGGATATTAGATTCTGTGCTTTTGACAATGACTTTTTGCTAGTGTATACATTTGTGTATACGCCGCTTCTTTTGAGTTCTATTTCAGTCAGCGATTTTCTCGATTAAAATAAAATAGCGGACTCTAATAAGAACTGCATGTTTTCTCAAAACGTTACAGTGATGGCTTTACGAATGAGTAAGCATTCTTTATTGTCAGTATAATGGTACTAGCGTGAGGACTGAAAAAAGAATTTGTTGCCAGGACTGATGCGTCAAACTGCTTGATTCCCGATTTTACTTAATTGAGAGAGACAGACAGACATAGTTCAGTGCAGGTGTTCATACATCATTTTGATATAAGCATTTTAAAGAGACTGTCTTTGTATGAACTACTAAAATATATACTCAGATCTTGTCAGATTGATGATAAATATTTCTGAATGTAAAATCTATTAAAATTGTATGTACCTACATAACTGTCTAATGCGTTTGTATGATTTCAATTTCACAGTCAATGATTTTCTTTAATGCATTTTCCTATTTGATTCAATCTCGGATGAAAAATGTTCTAACTTTGTGTTTGTCCACCCATGGGCCTGTTTTCATTGCCGATTTGCCTGAATTAGAAATGTTGTTTTGCGTGAATAAATTGTATAGTGTCATATATATATATATATATATATATATATATATATATATATATATAACATATATATATATATATATATATATATATATATATATATATATATATATATATATTACATATTTCTACGTGAGCACACATTAATAAGAAAATGAACGATACCAGCATATTAAAAAGGGTGATTCGGTGTGTCCCCTGTCATATTACAATCTACATATTTAAACCCGTTGAAATTAATGATATTAAAGTACGTATATAAGAGGTAGAAAGGTGGGGGTGGGGTTGGAGAGTCGGGGGTTACAATAACTTCGGGCTTAGGGTTTTCGCTGTAATCTAGGTGGGCGGAAAATTGTAACTTTCTAACATGTACCACATTGATAATTGGTTTTCTTCTAAAGAAGGATGAACAAGATTTTTAAATACATTTTCTTCTTTGATCTTACATTCAACGACTTTCTTACATGCATGTTATTCTTTGATTATCTCCTGGTGGTAAAAATGTCTCCCAGTTATTAATTTGCGTTTTCACTTTATAACCTACTTGCTTTTCAGAAATTGTGTCCATTGGAAGTATGCCTATGTGAGCAAACACCAGTAAGAATATAACAAAATGCCCGTATATTGAGAAGTTCGATACACCGAGTTGCCTGAATTATAAAATCGTTATATTAACAACCGTTTTGAATTAATCATATTCAAGTCAAACAGTATACGTGTGTGCATGGGAGGAGGGGGTACTGTAACTTAGGGCTTTGGTTAATATCGATATTCAGGTAGGCAAAAAATTATAGCTCTTTAATACATTTCATATAGATATTGACGATTTTGTAAGTAGTTTCACTTCATATTTATACATGTCTCGGGTAGAATCAAGGGATACATCATCTGTCATAGCCACAAGCCACGGGCAATAATCCGGTACTTTCCGTTATCAACTTTCGCCACCTGTGCGGATAATTTTGCATGTCTCTTGGGTGGCCCTTTTCAGTTTTTTATTTGCATAGGGTTAGACTTTTAAAGAAAACGAATTTCCCCCGTATTCCTCACTGGTTATACTGGCCTTTAAAAAAACGACCTTGTATATCTTAGTGTTTAAAGAATTTTTATTTCGCGTTATTTTGGTATATGATGGGTGTGTGTAAAATGGGTTGTAGAGTATATAGCTTCGCATTATTTCAGATTTGCATCTATCAAAAACCTGCTAGCTCCGCTTGTTCATTTTCTCTTCCTGGACTTCAGAGGCACATTATACAAGGGAAGAGCCAATACATTTTTAACACTTTATATATTTAATAATTCATTCATAGCACTTTCACAGAGTCCTTGTTTTTGTTAAGGTGTGCCTTCATAGTTTGTATTGATAGTTTCTTCTGCCCATGTAAACAAGTCCACGTTGCCAATGGTGTCCACAGACTATATTACAGACAGCAGCTACGTGCATCCTTTCTATACATTGTGTATTTGCATACATATTTCCTAATCGAATATAATTTACCATTTTCAAGTTTTTTCGTGATAGTTAAAAATTATTACTGCATTTTGTGTAAAGTATAGCTTCCTTTACGTTCTTAGGTACAATTCAACAGACAAACTTTATATACAATAACTATTACCAAGACAATATTAGAATCGAAGTAAAGCAAGCTCAGTAATAATACCAACAAAATGTCAATTTCAGATCATGCGGAATAGGTTGGCGTCATCTATAAATTCTTACTGACAGTATAAAACTTAAGCACACTTACAACAGCATAATGTATGTTGTGATACATGAGCTTCTATACAAACTCCATCTTGTGATTCCGTCTAAACACATTTATGAACTGATTGGAATCATTAGGCTGCCACATTGCTGCATGCAGTAAAAATTAACTCTTAACAACTAATACATTAGCGAGGAAATGGACAATCATTACGTTGTCATACTTGGATTCTTGAAACGGCTAAAGATCTCTCTGGGATGAAAACACAAACCAAAATTACGTCTGAGTGCACTGAATCTTCTAGTCTGAACCGTTTATGCATGGCTTAATGATGTTTCTCACAAATTTTATTCTTCAAGATGTGGGATACCCCGTCGTTCATGACGTTACATTATCTTCAGTTTCCATGTCGTAATCAATAGTTATGCGTGTCCTTATTTACAATTTATTGTACAGACTATTTGTGTAGACGTGTGCGTCCTCGCTTGTATTGAGAAATATTATATTTCTTAGAATTAATCATTCAGTACCCAACTCGATTAGTCACCATTTGCTATAAATTTACTGGCAGAAACTGTATCTCCTTTCACTACAATGTAGCCAGGACAAAATTTCTTGGTACTGGGTTCTATACACGAGTCCTTATGGATGATTTCATTCAGTTTCATGGCTAAAAAGAAACCACAAATAGGGACGTATGTTGCTAATGTTAATGTAGTTTTGTTAATAAAGAAAGATAATCAAGTTGTATATCCAGTCATGTTCCACACGCGCGGTAATGGTGTTCAGGGTTATGGTTTTCACTCAGATATTAACTCCCAGGTTTTCCAGCCAGCTTTGCTAAAACAACAGCGATATCACCATGAGGATCGATGTGTACGCATGTACGAAACTCCTTAATAAGTGAGAATCATAGGGGTGTAGAATGCTTTTATCTTGATGAAGATAGATACCAATAGTCCAAAAACAATATCCAGAATCCCATAATAATTTACTATTTAATATAAAGATGGGGTAAAATAGTGATATGGAAGAATTGTACTCATACAAACTGTTATATGGGAATATATGAATAGATTAATGTATTTTTTCACCGCTACATCTGAGATGATGACACACTCCAACGTTCACATTTATACATACAAAGCTTGCTGCACTGCTTAAACTTTTAACAACCATTCCTACTCATCGCCAAACCACCCAGTTATATCATAACACTCAAAATCATTGTCTTTATAGTGCGGAGATACACTACCTGACTCATTGATGAACAGTTTCGTGCTCATATAGGAATGACTATATAATGATAGAATGGTTATAAAAAAGAATAAATAATAGTATGACCGCACCAACTGTAACGTCAAAAACTTGAGCAGTCTTAGTTCATTAGTGTGATTGAGTCGGATAGTTTTGCTCTTTAATGTCTCAATAGCAGAACCAATAATCTGAACGCTCGATTTAATTTATGTTTTGATATTCGTTGGTACATCTGTGTCCAAAGCTTAGGCTAGTCATTGTGTACACCAGTTAATACCATAAGGTGATGCATAAGGGATGGCTTTTATCTGAACTGCTTGCAACTGTGTGCTTGGTTTTTGATTGGCATTTTCCACTGATTCTTTTACAATAGTGCAATGTTTTAGGTTGTTATTTACTTGCGTCAGGCCGTTCCTTATATATTGCAAAACATGTTTATCCGAACAACTTGACTGTTTAATATATGGTTGCAAAATGCCACTTTTCATTTGCAGTGAACAAAAATGTCACTTATGTTCTCGAGTTGTTAAATATTTTATTATGATCATAAGTTACAATATACCTGTCCACAATGTTTATACTACACACTGTCTCATATCACTGTTAATCAATACCAAACGGTAATGCACAAAGAAGACCTTTGTTTGTTGTATCTGATCATCTCACGGATATGTTTAACCTCAAAGGATAATGATTACACATGTTTTTGAGAACGTGTGGATAAGGGAATTATCTTTTCCAGCGTAAATTGCTTTGACAAACAATGACTGGCTCTGGTAAATTGTGTTGATTTTAAATAACAAGCTGATTCTTTTCAAACCAAACTAGTAAGTTGCAGTAATACATACGGAATAGCATTGTACTTAACCCGAGTGAATAAGAATGACTGCTGTTCTCAGAAAAATTTCTGACTCGCGTTTTCATTATTGTCTGAGTCATAATGTAACAACAGTCATATAGTTTATTGCTCGAAGTTAAAGGCAAAAGTTGAAAGAAATTATTATTGCCATTTAATCAATACACTGTAACTTCATTTCAAAACAAGATGAGATCAAAGGGAATGTTATTAAATGATATCGTTGTTTTAAAGGTACATCTACTGGACATAGACCTTATGAGCTTATTGGATTTCCTGTTGTCACTTATCCATCCGTCCGTTAGCACAAAATTGTTATTGATATTCATAATTAACTACTTGGAGAAATGACATGAAACTTTACACATACATTCATGCCAAAGTCTAGTTGGTCCTTAATCAAAATGACTCGCTTTAACATCTTATAATTATTACTCCTAGTGTATAAATGGTCATTATCAACACGATGTTTCACTAAAAACCTTATAATGTCTGGTTGGTCCTAAACGAAAATGCATTTCATCGCCACTAAGTAAGTTGATCTGCAATTCGGAGATTATATTCAGTTTTTTGATAATATATCTGCGCTTTTAAACTTATAAGACATGTCTATGTTAAGAATATCAAAATAGTTCCAAAACTTTGGTCATTTCTATATTTTCAAGCATTGCTTACTTTCGTCAAACAGATGTCTTGATTGTAATTTACCTAAATAACATTTTTCGTAAAAAATGTGTTAAGCATTTGTCTTTGCAAAATATAAACTAGTATATTCTGTATATGCTGTACCGGAACACATAGTTGTCAACTCTTCAGTTTAGAAGGTGCGTAACTCTGAACGTTGTCAAGCTCTTTTATTTCAGAGGTAAGTAAATCGTGGATGTTGTCCGCAATTCCATGTTACATAAATAGAGGTGAAAATGTTTTGGAAAACTGCAGAACATTTGAAGTTTGAATTAAAGCTATATTAGTATGACCACCATGGCAGCCATCTTGAAAATCTAGTGGTTGCTTTACTTCCATCGATGAATGTTATGCTGACACCGGAGTATTCGCCAAATGGATTCTTATGGTGTCTAGTTGGTCCTACTTGAAAACGGTGTTGATTTGAATAATGTTGTTGTTGTTGTTGTTGTGGGGCTTAACGCCATTTTTCAGCACACGATAGGCTACACATGGCGGCCAGTATTAATGGTGGAGGAAGAAACCGGGAAATCCGCGGAAAGAACCACCGACCCACGAGAAGCTACTGGCAAGCTTTCTCACATATCCACATTCGCCGAATCTTAGACTCGAACCCATGCAGACAGAGGTGAGATGGCAGTGATCCGTAACGAAGAGCGCTTTAGACCACTCGGCCACTCGGGGCCCCGTGATTTGAATAATCACTGGTCGAAGGTTACAGTGGCATAACCTAAGGAAACAACTAACATTTTGAGAAGGAAATCAATAATGTTGCATGTATAGTTTGCCCAACAACAGCAAAATATTCTTTCAAGTCACCACACTCAAGTAAGGTTCCAATTTAGCGTTAGATTAATGATCAAGGCAACTTATTTTTTGCGGTTTGTACCCTATAATGGCCTCTGTCACTGTTAGTGCCCTGAATATGTTCTGGTCCATCACGAACCACAGGTGAACTATCGGACTCATTTAACCTTGAAGAAGTGTTTTCCGACCCATTCAGGCATCACGGTGTGAACGTCCGCATTTAACTCAAAACGATTACTGAGGCATAATCCATTCAAGTCAAGAGGATGTCTTTGGGCATCAAGTGGCAGATGCCCGTTGATGAATACTCTTGTGGGTTCGTGGGTGGGGTGATCGAACTTGGAAAAATATGGCTGACATTCGCCACGTTCAAGGAAACTTGCAGGTTAGCCAGCAACCATGTTTACAGAAACTACTTCAGTTGGGTTGTATGTGGCATTCCGTGCCCCACTATGGCAGTAATTGTTGCAAGATCACTTGACGTCCTCGAGAAAACTATTTGTAGTGGATTTTCAGGCACATTTTTCCTGGCATAGAATGAAAAGCGGACACCTAGATGAGTGCATGAACGGTTAAGTCGTGTATCTCATCGGGGTCATCAGTGGATGTGCACGAACGAGTAGTAAACTCCCGGTGAAGATGTTCAGTGCGGTAACAATCCACATTTGGCAATATAACCTGATCTGATAAATTTTCCCTCTGTAGTATTCAATGGTATGTTTTAGCGGACACCGGAGAGAACTGACCAACTTCTGCGCGTAATGCTCCACAATATCTATTACTCCCCAGGTGCTCATGTATTTTCCATTGCCAAGAAAGACATCGCCGGTTATTGTCTTTATGACAATCGGGGTTTCAACGCATGCTCTAATGCTGCCACATCTTCTAGAGTAACCCCTGTCTCTCTTACTTTTTTTTCCAATTTGGATATGATCTCGAGATCTCCTGGCCGATACGCCCGACCGATGTACCGCGTTTGTCAAATTCTTCGTACCAGTGTAGCTACACAGTTAATGGTGTCAGAAGGTTTCATTGGCGCCCATATGCGCCAGAAGTTGCCAGATATCTCCTGTCGTAAAAAATTCGATGCCAGTAAGGAATCCCAGCTTTGACGTAGACGTTATTGTAACAACTTATAGACCTTTTCTGCGACCCTCACGTACGTCGCTTGGCCCCTCTTGTGATCCGTTCACAATACATATCGACCGTAACAAATTTTATTCTGATACAATAACTTTTGTTGGTGGATAGATGGGCTAAAATGGCAGCAAAATATGGTCTCAAAATACCATGTCGACTACACTTATGCCGTCCCGTCAACACAGATCCTTGGCATAACGAATGATAGTTGAAAAGTGTTTAGTAGGGTGTGATATACGCCATGTGGGACTGTGTTTAGTCTAGTTCAAAGGCCGCTTCGTAGCACGGTTCAAAAACTTATATCCGTTGTATTTCTATCCCAAACGTTTCATCTTTGCAGTAGGGTTCAATAACTGATAGCCGTTGTATTTCTTTTCCAGTGTAATAATTAGCAATTTCCTCATCATTGAGAATATTACCAAGTGCCACATAAACGTCATTGCGCTTATTATTAACTGTGGCCATGGAATTTTACTCAAGTAAGCTCAAAATATCCGTCTT
>JAECUM010077510.1:0-18529 GCA_016617855.1 Megalonaias nervosa
AAGAAAGTAAATTAGAATTATAAGGATTAAATGATCATGGTGGGGTTATTTATTGATGTGTAAATTGTTAAAATTTACATATCAATAATACCCAACCGTGATCATTTAATTCAATACACAAGAATCAATCTGTGTTATTACGTAAACAGTAAATATAAAGCACCTCAATACAGTGATCATCTAAAGTTTACTATATTAAAATTTGGATTAAGACACTGATTTGAAACTCAAAATAATAATAATAATAATAATAATAATAATCATACTTGTAAAACTACTTACAATGATGTACCTGGTTGATGAGGCTGAAGTTGGCTATACAAGTAGGCTAATGTATGGGCTTCTGAATGCTACAGTTAAAGGAGACAAAGCCCCCAAAAATATATGTTTCCCATTGTACTGGTTTTAAAATTAGGATAGGTAGGTATGGATTTTTTTAAAAAAATTTTTTTATATATATATATATATATATATATATATATATATATATATATATATATATATATATATATATTTCTACCACATACATTAAAAAATAACATGCATTTATTGTGTTGGTATAAAGCAATTTGATATACCAATATTACTGGTATATCAAATTGTGATCCGCCCATGGCGCAATAATACGCGTATATAAACATTCTCGCGAGCGTCTGCAGTTGATTCTAGATGAATGATCAATTTCCACACATTTGTCACTAGTGACATATGAAAATAACGATGAAAAGTATTAATAATCCCGTTTTCTAAATGAATTAATATGGTACACATTTACATCACAATTCTTTCTGCTTTCTGTTCTCCCCTCCCCTCTCATGCATAACGGACAAACTGCGCAGAAATGTGGAGTGAGAGAGAAAAGGAAGCAAGCTTCATTTCCTTTTAATGAAAAATTTATACATCTCATGGTATATCATTGATGCAGCGTACATACTATACATATATTCTATATATATATATATATACACACAGTGTGACCCCACTATAACACGGTAGTTGGGAGCCATAGAACCCAACCATGTTATAGACCAAACCGTGTTATAAGCAACCAGGTCAATTAGCTGAAGAAAATGATGCATGTACCCCAAAAAATCTGTGGAGGGGGGGGGGGTAATAAATGCGGATGCAAAACTACATGCTTCATTGGCACAGTTATCATCTAATTCGACGCATATTAAATGAGAAATACACCTGTAGTGAAAACAAAGAAGGCATATATAATATTTTATTTTATTCAGAGAACCACGCATTGGTACATATACATGTATACTGTTTATATATACATGTCTATGTATAGCATGGATAAAGTATCGACACCATGTACTCACCCGCAAATCTCGTCATGTACACTGAATCCACAATACACGCAAAAAAAAATATTCAATAATTCTGTCACAGGTCATATAGGTCTGAATTCAGTGGAAAAAAATAGCACAATCACGTAACGAATGATGAAGCACATTTACTTTTCAGTACGTCCCAAGTTTGTAAAAGTTTGCGTTTTAAGCTGCCATCGGTAGCTTTCGTAAGCATAAACTTTTTCCTGTAAAAAGGAAACTTTCACAGCACAGTAAAAGTGTTCCAGTCACGCTGAAAAATGAAACAATCCATCAGATTCCATTGCTTTTATTTCAGTTTGGTGCTGACTTCCTTTGAAGAAAGGTTCTTTGTTTTTATTGAAGATTATAGTCGGCTTTCTTTGATGAAGGGTATATGTGTTATTGAAATCACTGCTAAAGGACAGCTTTGGAGAACCAAACAAAATGCCATTTTTCTTATTGCGGTGGCAACATAAAAAAAATTGTAGTGCATGATTGAGACTGATTTTTTTACCATTTGCTTAGCACGTTTTTGTAGCAATCAGTGCTTCAATGGTAATGTTTTCTTTGAAATTTCAGTAAACTATTTTATCTGGGTACTTTTTTTTAAAAATGAATTGGCCGTCGTACGGTCAATTTGTAGTAATTGTTCTGCCCTGCCTATTGAATAGACTAGTAAGATCTTGTTTTTTCTTTTTCTTTTAACATTTGTGGTAGTGGAGTGATGCTGCCTTCTACGCATACATCAGAAATTTAAAGAAAGGATCAATCGACGATAGAGACGCAGGTGTTCTGGTCTGCTGACACGGATTACTATAGAAAATGTGGATGTTCTGAAGGATTTAATTCTGAGTGAAAAGAAGAAGAATTTTACTTGCCATCTGCATACAAATGTCAGTCTATGTAAATATATTAATTACTAGCGAGCGGCCGAAAATCCGACGAAAGATATATTATGAAATAATGCCTCGTCCAGTTGATATCCGCTACCAGAAATGTAAATTTTAAAAAAAGCGGACATCTCAAAACATACAGTACTCATGCTAGATGTCAACATAAACGGATTATGATATAACAATGCATTGTTAAGATGGTTTGTCAATATGGACAAAGAATTTGTTTATGTAACAATAGATAAATTTCAGTGCATTTTATATCAACTTTGCAGCTTCCTTTCATGGGGCCTCTGAATTTCTCCACTCCAAACCAATGGTTGTACATAAAAGTTTAAACAACCAACAATGTTGCCAATAAAAAAATATCACCAGATGGTATATTTTGCCGCCAATAAGGAAAAAAAAAATCGCAATTTGCGACATCGGCGAAGCCCTGCAGGATCCCTGAATAAACTTTTTACACGTTATTTTTCGTACTTTTAAGAAGAAAACACTATTTTTTCGTGTACGAGAAAAATACATATAAAATTTAAGGAGCCACGCCACAATCGTCGTGTGTTATTCATACGCGATCTCTTCCCCAAAATGATAATAAACTTTTTTGGGGTTTTTTTTTGTACTATTAAGAAAGAAATTTTTTTTTTGTATACGAGAAAAATACATGTATATGAAATTTCGGGAGCCACACCACAACCGTGTTATATCCAATTTCGTGTTATAATGGAGTGTGCTATAGCGGGGTCACACTGTATATATAATGTACTAAGCGCATCAAGTACTGGGCTAAACTAGATGCACAAATTATCGTTGGGAATTTATTTATTTTTATATTTTTACCTGGGTGTGGGGGTGCTAGGGTTGGTAATGAAAAATAGGGATGGTTGGCCACCGGAAACATAGGTATTTTTGCCTAATAAAGAGTGTCACAAAAAACAAACATTTTAATTAAACGTTGAATTCAGATGATAATGGCAATAAGCAATCAAAACCATAAATACACATAAGGTCAAAATGTGTTCAACATCCAGCAAAATCTCTTCCATTGAAACAATTTTCAAAGATGGTATAGTGTCAATTCATAGTGCATGATTCACCTACCGGTAATATTTTCTTTAACTTTTAATCATGAAGGGTGATTTAGGACTCACTTACTGATAGCAAAGTTTTTGACACAAACACCATATTTTCTTAATTCTACTAACACTGTCCACACTTTTGCTGGCTAACAATTTACTTTTTTCAAAATTTATATTAACAACAGTGATACTTAAAATTTTGTCACACATATTAAGAATCACTCAAATTCCCTCATATACCTTGTGAAAAACTACATATCATACTACAATTATTCCACTATCTTTTCACTGTAACTACAGGACAATAAATTTCCATTCTTAACATAAATACTTAACATTGTTTCCTTTTGTCTTTAACATATTTGACTTCAAACAGTTACAATTACAATTTTAATCAAAATATTGTCATCTGCTAGTACATACACCTAAAACAAATAACACTGTCCAAAATGACAAGAATTAAAAAGAAACATTATACAAATTAAAATAAACTCACAGTGAACTTTAAGACTCATCTCTCCCTTTTCTACTTCATCCAACTCTTTTTCTTCCTGAATTATAACTTCTTTTGAAATCTCCTGAAAATTCTCAGCTGTGTCCATACTCACATCAGTTCTGTTCTCCTTTGTGCACAAGTACAACTGTGCATCTGCATCTGTCTTCGTGACTCCAGCATCTGATCTGGTGACGTATTCTGAAATAGTATCAACTAATTCCTCAAAAAGTATACAGATTATTGCATCTATATGTAAATGATCAGTGTTCAAATTTAACAAATTTTAATAAAAAACAATACCCACAAGGCTGGGTGATTCATATATTAACCAGATTCAGTACCAGAGGAAACAGTAATCTATCACTTGCCATTAATGCACACATTTGCAACTGAATTACTCTTTTGACAAGCACTCCCAGGTTTATGTGACATCCATGTACAGAACATTAAAATTATGAAAAATCTAAAACTAAGAGACAGTCAAATCTCTAAAAGAAATAAAAATCAATATGAATGTATGGAAGAAAGAAAATATATTTTAATAGGAAGAATGTTAGAGTTTCTGCCCAGAAAGGATTGTGTGTTCTCACTTTTGATAAAGTAGTTAAATGGGTCAGAAAATTATACTCTTGGAACTTACTATTTATCATATTAATCTAATTTTCATGTTTTAGTTTTCTTACTGTAACTGATAATATTTTCTAAGAATATGAAATTAATAACTTAACTTACTTTTAGTGAAAGTGGCATCAATAAATTCTGCCAAATCTTTCTGATTACTGTCACACAGTGCCTTCAAAAATTCTGTATACCAGTTTGCAACATGAACATGTAGATGAAGCAACAAGAGTTGAGCTCCCCTTATGTTCCCATAATTGTTTAGCTCAGCCTCCACCATTTCCTTTTCCAGTTGTACAATCACATTGCTCCTTATCAAATATGGCAACAATTGACTTGTTGAAATTTTCTCTGTGATGTAACTGGAGAAAACCTTGATTACATTTTGTTGAACTGAATCATCTGGCAGAGGATGGCCCATCAAAGCTCCAGCTAATGTTGGGTAGTCTAAAATTATCAAATTAAGAAGCTCAAAATTAATTGCTATACATCTGGGATAAGAATTTCAGAGCTCACTGCAAGTGCATCTAACACACCATTGACCTTCAAGTGCTAGTCTTGGACACCCAGTCTTTTAAAGTTATGCATTCTGTGCACCTTCAGTACTTAGCTCCATACTCAAAGTTTTCAGAAACTGAATCTTGTTGAGGTACACTATCCCCAACTTGTTATAAGAAAAAACCCTATTTGGCAAGAAAGGGTAATCAATCAAATTAAGCCAAAGCATTTTCATATTCAAAGTGTCAAGAAGTTAAAGTACAAAACTGAAATGGATCCAGAGAAAGTGATTAATGTAGTTTTACTAATCAAGAACCCCATTTTCTGAAGACTAAGAGTCCAGGATTTCCAATGTCATGGGCCAACAGAGAGTACTGAGAATTATAATCAATCTAAAAATTCCATCATAACATAAAATATATTTCCTTTTTATTGTACAAACATTGTGCCTTCATTTGTAAAAGAAAAGGGATCATTTGATTATGCATGCATGAAATGGTGTATGAACAAACATGTATACTTGTAACTTCGTGAGGAATGCTAATGTACTACATTTTGATTTCTACCCTGAAAATACAGCACACATCAACAACATAGACCCAGAGATTATGCTGCAACTGAATGTGCTGGCCAATCTAGACATGTAGTCACTAAACTGTCAAACCTAAATTGAAATCAAACTTAAAAGTCTAAAATTAAGTCTCAGACTTAGAGTTATTCTCAGTGAAATTTGGCATGCTTGTTGTTATTTATATTGAATTTGTATTATTTGTTGGATTTTCTTAATAATTATATGTTATGTACATCTGTATTTTGTACTTAATCGTATCCAAAATCAAGTTAATGGTGTACCTGACCAGTGACATTTATTTTGTAAACAAGATAATGCATAGCTAATATTTCTCTATCATTGTGGATTAACATTCAGATCATTATTAGTTGTAAACATTTTACTTGCATTTGAATTAAGATACAGTCATTTTTCTGACCTTATAAACTTCCAGAATGGAAATTTCCTGTAAGTAGAGGGGTATATAATCTTGTTTAACTAAGAATTTTTCATTCTTTCCTTAAGACCTGAAGCAGAATCAGTCTAATTGTTGTGTTCAGTTCTGAATTTGATTGGATTTATTTATTCAAATTATTATTCACCAGAATGACAAAATGCTCAATAATATTCTTGGACTAACACATTAATCTGGAATTATAGTAAATTCAGACAAGGACATTTTGGATTATATTACTGTGATACATTAAAAGACTGTTAGAGCATTGCTACAATCCAAGCCATTGGCATATTAGCACATCTGAGACTACAAGCAAATCAACACATTAATAATAATAATAATAATAATAACAATAATAATGCTTTATTTATAGAGGGTGACTCATTAGTCAAGGACTTTTCTCCCTTGAGGCCCTCTTAAGGAGAGTATAACAATGCACATTATATGAAGATAGCAATAATTACTGTTTATTTTAACATGTTTAGTATTAAAATACTAAATTCCATTATCTATTAGAAACACATAGATGCTCATGATATCTCTTCTTAAATACTCTAATATTTTCAGCAGATTTTAGATGTAGTGGAAGCTTGTTCCACAGAACTGTACCAGAGTATTGGAAGCTCTTTTTAAATTACTCTGTTCTTGGTTTTGGTGCTAGAAGGTTTCCATGTGATACTGATCTCAACTGGTTTTGTTTTGAAAAAGGCCTGAATAAGTCCTATAGATACTCTGGTGCAGTTCCATGTAGACATTTATATAAAAGAACTGCCTTGTGAAAATTTATCCTGTCATATATTGTGAACCATTTGAGTTCTGTCAACAATGCTTTTGAGGGATAATCAATAGATGCATCTAAAATTACGTGTGCTGCTCGTTTCTGAAGTTTATAAATCCTGTCAAGCTCAGATTTAGCACAGTTTCCCCATACATTTGAACAATAATCCATTGCTGGAAGAATATATGACTTGTATAGATTGCGAGTTTCTGTAGGTAAATATTTTTTGATTCTGTTGAGTAGGGCAATTTTGGATGACAGTGTTTTACAAAGCTTATCAATATGGTCATGCCATAATAAATTATTATCAACGGACACACCTACAAGCTTTTCATGTTTGACATTTTCTAACGGATGATTATTTATTGCAAGAGATAGTTCTGGGTTCCCTGACTTGTGTAGCTTTTGTGATGTCCCCAAAATCATACATTTTGTTTTACCTTCATTAATTACCATCCTATTTTGTTGTGCCCAGTTTTGGACTCTAATAAGGTCCGAGTTTAATCTCATTTGGATAACTTCAGTATCAGAACTAGTTGTATACAAGGTTGCATCGTCTGCAAACAAATATGTATTTGTGGATTCATTATTTAACAGTAGATCATTTATATAGATAAGGAAGAGGAGAGGGCCTAAAATTGAGCCTTGAGGGACCCCTGCATGAATAGTGTGAGTTTGAGAGCTAATATTGTCAATGCTTACTTGTTGAGACCTTTGGTTCAGGTATATCTAAACCAGTTTAAAGAAGGATTGTCAAACCTGTAACAGTTCAACTTTTGCAGCAGAATTTCATGATCAACAAGATAAAAGGCTTTCTTGAAGTCAAGGAAAACAATCTCGGTCATATGTCCATTATCCATTTCCTTCAGCCAAAGATCAATTAATTTGGTAAGTTCTGTTTGGCATTTTCTAAATCCTGATTGCGCTGTATGAAATAGAGAGTATGTTTAAAAAATATATAGACCTAAATGGCTACATGCTTTTCAAATAATTTTGACAATACAGGTAGAATTGATATTGGTCTTTAATTCCCTGGATCCTCCTTTTCTCCCTTCTTAAAGATAGGTGTAACCTTTGCACATTTCAGTGTTTCTGGAAAATTACCACTTATTATACTTAAGTTTATGATATGCGTTAATGACTGTTATAACTGGTGCAGCAATTTTAAGAATTCGTGGACCAATACCATCCAATCCAGAGGATTTATTAATATTCACCTTAATTAGCATATCAAAAACATCAGCTTCACTAACATTAGCTATTGAAAAATAATTATCATCAGGAATTTTAGCTCTTATAAATGATACAAGGGCATCAAGTTCAATTGGGATGTTAGTCTGGTTCTGAATACTGTTCCTGGAGATGCTTATGAAGAAATTGTTGAACATTTCCACAATGTCTGCGTATGTCTAGGGGGAAAACAACTATTCTTGGGTAGGTTCAGCTCTTTTAGATGCTTCCACAATGTCTTGGTACTCTTACTTTCTTCAATAGCCTGTTGACAGTAGTTCTCTTTTGCCTTATCTATCAGATACTTAGTTTTATTCCTCCACTTTCTATAGCTTTTCATGTCTTTTTTCTTGTGGAAATTATCTCTTAGGTGCCTAGCCTCATTGATCTCAGGGATAATCCCCTTGGGTGTAATTTGGTGTTTAACCCTTTTTGTTTTAATTGGAGCATGCTTGTCTAAGGCTGCACTGAACATCCAATACCATTTGTCTAAGGCAGTGTTGACATCAGCTATATTGCAGACTGATTGGAAGGGTGTGCAAACTAAATCATTTAAGAACATTTCTTCATCAAACTGTTTAAAGTCCCTGTATTGTATTTCAATGTGCTGACCATTTTTAGATGATTTCGGAACATGTCTAGCTATACAGACTGGGTAGTGGTCACTCAGTGCGTACACTGGCACATTAATTTCACTTGTGTTTTCAGGTTTACTGGTGTAGACATGATCAATGATAGTAGCACTTTTATCTGTTACTCTAGTTGGGGTGTTAATTAATTGAGTAAAGTTGTAAGTTTCAAAGTTACTTATCCATGTTAATGGTGGAGTTTTCATGTAGTCAATGTTAAAATCACCTAATATGATAGTTTCTAAATCTTCCTTTAGTAATGCTTTTTGAATTTGCACTTCAAATCTATCAATCCAATCAGCTGTGGAACTAGGTGGCCTGTAAACTGAACACAAGAGTATTGGCTTTGATTGGGCAAGGGTTACTTCGATCCAGACACTCTCTGCCCCAATTGTCTCTAGATCAACATGTCTGTTATAACTAATGGAACTGTCTACATAGAGAAGTATACCCCCACCCCCCCATGGATTCCCTATCTTTTCTTTCAAAGTTGAACCCCTGTATTTGGAGAGCCAAATCATTAGTATCATCAGAAAGAAAGGTTTCACACAGACCCAGAATACTGATTATCTAGTTTGCTGTAATAAAACATAATCTCATCAGTTTAGGGAGGATGTGTTGAATAGTTAGGTTGATCACTTGCAGACCTCTTTTGAGGAGGCCAAAGACATGGCAATTTTGATCAGAGGATTGATTTTCAGACAAGGTAGTATGCAATGTATTGTTTTTAGACTTGACCCATTTCTTTTCATCACCTTGATTATTTATATAAACACATAAAGAGAGCATACAAGATCCATCTATTGTACCATGACCGCATGTAGTGGATACATGAGAATGTTCAACACAAGACTGATTTACATACCTACAAGAAGACATTGATATATTAGACACTTGAGGAGCCTCAGAGGGAGAAGTAACTTGAACAGTATCACATAGTTGCTTACATGTTAACAAGTTGCACTTTGTACACAAATCAGATAGTGCCTGAAACCTGTTTATAGAATTATAATTATTACATTGAAAAGTATTCACATATTCTAATGCATTTTGTTGATGGATATGTGTTGTATAGGCCTGTACATCATTGCCTTCTACCTATTGGTATGTGCACAACTTTTGCTTATGTCCTAGTTCATTACAAACATGGCAACGAATCTGTTTTCCATGCAGACACCGCTGTGTTACATGACTGTGCTCTCCACAATACAAGCAGTTTTCTGACTCGTGCCTAACCCCTTTTATAAGTCTTACAACTTTTGCTTGTGTCCTAGTTCATTACAAACATGACAACGAATCTGTTTTCCATGCAGACACCGCTGTGTTACATGACTGTGTTCTCCACAATACAAGCAGTTTTCTGACTCATGCCTAACCCCTTTTATAAGTCTTATGTACTGGTCTATATTCTTAACGAGCAAGGCAGTACCGCTGATGGAAAAGTGGATTCGGTCTCGTTGGTATAACTGTTGGTTCACTCAATTGTCTTTGAAGAAGGTCCTGTATTGTGGAACAAAGAGTATTTGGAAATTCTCACACAATGTACTTAGAGTATCATTTAGTGGAGTCATAAGTACATCCCTTCTTGGCAGTAGACCTGAGATGATTATTTTACACTCTGTATTTTTGGACCTGATGGCACACAACTAGCTTTCATAATCATCCTCAATGCCCTTTAAAGACTGGCCGTTATTGTAATTATTGCTACCAATGAGAAGAATTAAAGTTTGATATGGAGACATATCCATTTCCAATATTTTTTCTGTAATAATATTAATAGTTGCACCTCTGTGAGTTTTTATGTCAGTTTTATATAATCCTCTTGTTCTTACTCCTTTGATTATTGATGATCCTATGAGAAGAGATTTGTCTTTAATTATGTTGCTGATTTTGACAAGTGGGGCATTCAGATGTATTGCTTGGACTTCTTGATATCCATGACTAGACTGACTGAGAGTTTGGTGACTGCTTTATTTAGTATTTGTATTTAATTTAGCTTCATGCTATGGGTAATTGGAGGTTGTCTTTAGAGCAGTTCCTTCTGTACCTGGATTTGATGTTGAGTGAGACACATGATGGTCAGTGTTTACAGTATGTGCTTTAACTGAATTTTGGCACTGCCCATCTTATGTCTGTAGAAGAGACTCATCTTGTTTAATTGGTGAGGTTGCATCTGTTTTGTGTGGCTATAATGATTTTTTTCTAATAGCTGGTTTTGGTATGGTCTGAGTGCCCTGACATGCTCTTGTGTTTTGGTCCTTTGACATGTTTGTATATTGTATTGTCTGGGTTTCCTGGCACACTTTTTGGCACCTGGTTTATCTATTTGAATGCTGTGTTGACTCTGATTTTAGTGCAGAGAGTTCCTGTTCTAACCTTTCTACTTGGGCCTGGAGATCACCTATCATTACTGAGCACTGCATGGAGGTACAAGTCTGGTTATGGGTTCCATGGAACTCAAAGGAATTTGTTGCAACTGGGGTCCTGGAGTTTCCTCCACATTGATTGCAATCTGGCTTATTTCATGTAAAGCTGTGTTACTGTTGACTGGATTTTAAGATCTGTGGGCTTCAGGGATGGGTGTTGAAGCTCTTGGCTGAGAGGTAATTAATTTCAAACTAGTGTTATCTACCATTTGCTGACATGTGTTGATAAAATAATTTACCCATTCTGTATAACCTGACCCTTGTACATGAATTTTACCAGTTGTTATGTAGAGAGTTACTGTGGCAGAATCTGTATCCATGGATTTATAGATCAGTTCATTATGTGAGTGTCCCTGCTGGAAGTGTAGATTCTCATCCAAGAATTCCTTGATTGTTGGAATGTTTGTGGAGTCAGCTGTGATTGTTATACTCTGCATATTATGTTGGATTTTAAGAAAGCTTGGAACTGAAGAGGAGTCAGCCATGTTTGATTTCGGTGTTACACAATCTTGGTAATTTTAATCTATTTCAAGTGAATACTTCTGTTCAGTATTGAGTGTGTCTATATTCTTTATATCGTTTAAGAGATCCTCTTGGGTAAATCCTGTCAATATGAATCTGATGAATCTGATTTGAAAAATAAGTAGATCCACTGAGACAGTGAAGAAGTGGCCATATTTGTTTTACTGTTCTTTTGTCTGGAATGTTGGAATTTATTTATAATATCATTGGAATTCAACTGGAACTTTATACATCTGGACTTGCGATTGAACTTTTAGGACTATTTGGGATTTAATTCAGAATACTTTAAGTTCTTTTTAAATTTTAACTTTTTATTTTGAGAGAAATAAATTATTAGTTGAATTTTACAAACTTAATGGTTTTTGCTCCTTTCTGTTACTTAGTTTAAGCCCACATTGAGTCATAACAATGCATAAATCAATATTTTAAAAATTCGTCATCATCTGAAATGAAAATATATAAGATCAAAAGTTTCTGAGTCTCAGCCTCAGTTCAAATTTTATACTCAGACAGTTTTGTGACTACAAAACCATGCTGTATCTGGTGTCCCCTAAAATCCTCCCAGTCATCAGCAAAAAACACCAAAATAGAAGCCTATGCAACTATTTTCCAGTAGATGTCCATCCACGTCTATGATGGCACTACCAATGTCAAGTTGCTAATGGTGATAAAAACTAAGATGGACATGAATATCTATTTTTAAACAATGTATCTGGCAATGAAAACATTCAAGGTGTGTGGTAGTCTGCTGAGAAGTAATATAAAGTCTTTGTTGGCCACTGGTGTAATGTATTTTTGAGGTTAAAGTCAATGGCAAAGAAGATTTTTAATTTATTTTTAAGTAGAATTGATTTAAAAGAGTGTCTAAATTTATGCCAATACATAATTTGGCAGTTAATGATTTATCAATTTGAAAAGTAATTAAAATAACGTGGGTAATTATTATAATATATGCTGGTAGTAATGACTAAGCACTGAAGTTAACTGAAAGCAAGATCTGAAACAGGAGATTCCATGGTGCAGCTAATTTCAGGTTAAGATATTGAGACATGTAATGTTTTTATGAGTTACCTGAGCACATAAGAAAATGTTTATAGCAATAATGTAAGTGTCCAAGGAAAGTATGATAGTACAATACAAAGATAAGATGACAAAACTGTTAAAGCAAATAAGAATATCTCATGTTTTGGCACTACTAGTGCATTCTATACTACAATTTTCCATAATGGCCATAAAATATTGTGTCCCTCAAATTTGGAGGGTTGGGGATATGGTGTCCCTTATCACTGTGATCCTATGTGCAACATGGCATAATTTCGTGTGAGCAGTACAGACCTAGCTGTGACTGTCCACCACACATTAACTGTAAACACAGACCTAGAGATCATTCTGTCACCTAAATGTGAACAGTTCAGACCACTGAACACCACACATTGAACTGTGAATAACAAAGACCCAGAGATCATGCTGTCACCTAATGTGCTGGTGGACCAGGCTCTATCGTCTTCATTCAACAGTTAATTAAGTTAGCAGTGCAAACCCTAATCTGTCGTATGTTCTGCAACAAAAACCCGATTCTACACTCTAGATATGCCAAACAGGAGAATGGCCCACCACATGGACTCAATCCTTGGTCATCGTGCTCCCCAAGAAAGGAAACCTACAGCTATGCCAAAACTACAGAACCATCAGTTTGATCAATCACCCAAGCAAAGTCATGCAGAAGATAATTCTCAACAGACTAAAGCCTCAAGCAGAGAAAATTATTACTGAAGAGCAGGCAGGCTTCCAAGCAGGAAGGAGCACCACAGAACAAATCTTCAATTTCAGACTCCTTTGCGAGAAATACCTTCAGCATCAGCAGAATCTATACCACATCTTTATAGATTTCAAAAAGGCCTTTGATAGGGTATGGCATGGAGCCTTATGGGCAACTATGAGGAAGTACATCATCAGCTCAAACCTGGTGAAGGCTGTTGAGCAACTCTATGACAAAGCCACCAGTGCTATCCTCATCAATGGCAGCAGAGGAGATTGGTTTTGAACAACAGTTGGAGTCAGACTGGGATGTATACTGACACCTACACTCTTCAACATTTTCCTGGAAAGGTTCATGGAGGATGCCTTGCATGACCAGAAGGGCACAGTAGGCTGAGTGTCAGCATCGGAGGAAGAACAATCACCAACCCTTGCTTCGCAGATGATATTGATGGTTTAGCAGGAGATGAAAAAGAACTGGCCGACTTGGTTGAGCGCCTCGACACAACCTCCACAGCATACGGTATGGAGATTAGCGCTGAAAAAACCAAACTGATGACAAACAACACCAATGGCATCAGTGCAGAAATAAAGATCAGTGGACAGAAGCTGGAAAGAGTCACAAGCTTTAAGTATTTGGGATCAATTATCACAGATGAGGGCTACTTTGCAGGACTGCCCAGACAACAGCAGCAATAACAAGGTTGAGACCAATATGGAAAGATACCAACATTGCTTTGGTTCCAAAATAAGGCTGATGTGCTCGATTTTTATATCTATCTTTCTGTATGCTTGTGAAACATGGATGCTCACATCAGATCTACAAAGAAGGATTCAAACCTTCGAAATGAGATGCTACCGCAAGATCTTGGGTATCTCATACATTGACCATGTAACTAATGAAGAAGTCCACAACAGGATCCAACGAGCCATCGGATCCTATAAAGACCTCTTGACTACTGTAAAAAAGCGCAAACTGAAGTGGTATGGTCATGTCTCAAGATCATCTGGACTGGCAAAAACAATCTTGCAAGGCACAGTGCAAGGTTGCAGAAGAAGAGGCAGACAGAAAAAGAGGTGGGAAGACAACATTAAGGAGTGGACAGGCATGGGATTTGGAGATTCCCAAAGGGCAGTAGAGAACAGGGAAAGATGGAGAGAATTGGTTGCAAAGTCCAAATGTGGTACCCCAACGACCTCTTGGGTTAAGGGATTGATGATATGACGATGATGACACACTATGCAATTCTGTGCGATGTTCATATGCCAGAAAATTTAGTCCTGTACAGTAATCTTACCATGTTAAGCCATAGCGCTCATTGATAAGCCCATCCCAGCATTATGACATTATTTTTTTAGTAACACTACTTTAAGCCATAACAATATTAAAATATTAAATGTTAACTTCTAGGTCTTATGATTTAGGCCTTATGTCTCATTCTTGTATCTGTCTGTACCAAACTGCTGGTACAGAAATTTCCTGTTGCATTTGATGTTTGTTGTAACATGCATGCTGTAGATGATTTTAGAATATGTAAAATGAAGTATACTTCACTTATAAACATGAGCTGTTCACTTATTAGGCTTATAGGTAACTTACATATGACCTATAACTGAATTAGGCAATTCACTTACAAGTGGAAGTATACTTCACTTATAAGTGAAATGCAAGTCATTCACTTACTATAATTATACACAAGATAAAACATGAATTTCCAGTAAATTTAATGAATTTGGAGATTAAAAAAGCTGCTCCCTCCCCAAAGGAAATTGTGTCCTTATATCAGGGGTCATGCTACCAGGCGAAGTGGGCAAAAAAGTCACCTGAGAAATGTAAACTTCGCCTTCTTTTGTTAGGAAAGCAAAAACGACTTCGCCCTCTGATTTTTTGGACGTAAAATGGCTGTAGATTATGACTTTTGAGATGCCCCCTCTCTCTAGCCAGTAAGTTCTGGCAGTGTTGTAACCCAAGGCCAATTGTATTTATGTGGTGTTGATACCAATCAGCTTAGGGCAACAAAGAAATTCTTGCACATTCACATGCAAGTTTTAATAGCTAACTGACCATTAACTCTTTCCAGAGCAAGATATCACTGCTTGTTAAACTCCTGTTGGACAAGTGAGGTTAATAGTAAATATATCTGAAAATGGCGAGGACCAAGCAGATGCACTTTTAAAGGACCAAGCAGTTTTTAGAAGCCAAAGTACTTAACAAATGGGAATTTGACAATCACAGAACTAAAAACAAAACTACACTTAAAATAGTACAAGAGACAACTGGAAAAGATCTTTATTTCAAAAGAAAATGAACGGTGAAGTAAGCTCACGAGAGGAACAAGATGCACGAGTAAAAATGGCTGCCTACAAAGCAAACAAAGAAGTAAGGCAAATGGAGAAATTTTTTAAGACAAAAAGAATTGAGACACCAGAAGGAGCATTCTTAGAATGTCTATATAGAGAAGGAATGCAAGAACTGGACACATCCAAGATACCCAGAGATCTGGTACCAGGAATGGCAGATGTCATGATCGCAATCAAGGTCTTAAACCCGGAATATGTGAAAAACATATTTTCAATCAACCCAAATGGATACAAGGGATATATAGTAAGACTGAAAGGGACACAACCTGTACTGCCGAATGGAGAAATAACAATCAAAGGACAAACAGTGACAGTGAGAGAACCCACACCGATCAGGCGTAAAATAAAAAAACAAACAGGAGAGCTACACATATCAGACATCCCACTGGAAATACCTCTGGAAGCAACAGTGGAAAAGTTTGAAGGAAAGTTCAATATTAAAGTAATGTCATCCAAATTAGCTACCATCCCCATGACAAATATCTACAATGGAACAAGGATTTTTGAAATCGAGAAAAGCAAATTGAAGGAGATAAAACGAGCATTTTACCTTTTTGGCTTTTTAGCAAAATCATGGTATAAGGGATGTATTTATGATAGAACATGTAACAGATGTGGGAACAAAGGACACGCTCCACATAAATGCCCCAAAAATACAGGCGACAAAGAACAACAGCAACAGCAACAACAACGACAAAATCCAAAACAACAAGTAGACAATACGAATCCTAAACAACTACAGCAGGATCAAGAACAACAGAAGCAACAACAGCAACAACAAAAGCAACAGTCACAACACCTCAAATCAAAATCCAGCAACAAGGAAGCCTGTCAGAAAATAGACAATCCAAAACAACAGCAGATGCAATCACAAAATGAACAAGGAAAAATATCTACACAACAACAGCAACATCAAAGACAAGCTAAAACAACAAGAACAATTGCAGACACAACCAAGGATAACAGAACAGCAACAAACACCACAGATGACAAGGACAAATACTAATCCAAGCTCACAAATACAACAGGCATTGACACTGGCAACACTAGGGGCAGAAACAACAAAGGAAAAAGAAACTAAGAGAGAACAAAGAAAAGCCAAAAGAAGGAAAAAGAGAGAAGAAGAAGAAATGCAGAAAAAAGAAACGGGTTACCTACTTGAACATGATGAATATCTTGATGGTGAATGGATTAAGCAAGCAGAGCAGAGTATTGAAATACAAAATGAATATAGGAAAGTGATAGAACAACAACAACAAGAAGAACAAGAACAACGAAAAAAAGATGATGAATGGCAACAAAAGAATGCAGAATATCTTGCCGCTATTAATAAAATAATTTGGGAAAAAAAGTTGCTTACTTGAACAGGATAAATATCTTCATCAAAAAAAAAAAAAAACAAAAAAACATATACAATTTTTTTTACAAATAGACAAATTAGTACAAGGATACAAATGATACAAATGTTACAAAACTTTACAACACATAACACATTAAACAACTTTACTAAAGTTAAACAAAATACAATATAGCACATCCTTTACATATAGGGCCAGGAGGGCCTCCCTAAATGGTCTGCAAAGATCAAGCAGGGAGAGCACCCTCCACAAAAATAAAAAGATATCACTGCTTGATTTCATGAAGTTGGGCCTACTGTATTATTTTGAAAATATAAATTCTGTTTCGAAATTTAAACATCAATGTAAATAGTAATTTGCTTTTAAAAAATATGATCGGTGAAGAGCGTTTTCTACTTTATTTCTTTTTTTATAAATGGAGATTTTAATGGCCATATTTGCATATTTTCTTTATAAAATCAGTTTGAAACCGTAAATGAACTTGTAATGGCGGACATCGCTGCGTATATGATATACCACTTCATTCAACTGTCTGTATTCGTAAATAACTGGGCAAATAGATTCAGGAAAATATATAAGATAATAAAAACAAAGTTTAAATATTATGTGATAGGAGATTTAGCCTAAATATTTAATAATATAGGTCAGAAATATGTGACAGTCTATGCTGTGGAATTTGAAACAATGCTCCCAGGTCAAGGTTGTTTTCTGACATACCATAATTAATTTTCGTGAAAATGTGAAAAATATATATTGCAGTAAAGCAAATACTATTTAACCAATTCATCTCATTATTACCAGTAGGTAGACAAATAATACAACCATAAATATGCAGTCATATTAATGAATTTTTGTAGCAGTTACGAGCAAAAAAGTGAGTAGTTATATTAAGAAAAGCCCTCTTTCTAAAAATAGATGCATGCGCATGGTGTAATAGTAATACATGTTCTTGGATGTTTCGGTTGGGGGAAAAAGGGTCCAGTTTAGTTATATATCGACTTTAGTGCTTCAGTGTGCTGACTATGAATAGTTACAGTAATGTTTTATCGGGAACAATGAAATAAGGATGAAGAGTATGGTTTGAAGTCCCTTGTGCATTTATTCCTATGTACATGTATTAGGGGTTGTTTCAAAAGAATGCTAGAAATCTTTTGACTGCAATTTTACAAAAAACTTGTAGAAAATAAAATAATTAAGTGGTAGTTTATTAAGCATTTTTACCAACTTGCAATTACAAGACTCTAATCTTGTTACTGCTATCAGTTAAAGTTAATTACAATGTATAGCTTCTGCTGTGTTTTTTAAGTCATATGGCTAAAACACACAGCATTTACCTCAATCCAAACACACATATACTACAAGTATGAATAGAATGGGTATGAATATAATAATTTTTATACACGTACAAAATGTGTTGATAATAAACATATAACACATATTTTTCAACTTGAAAATAAGGCATTGCTTAAAACTGTTAAAAGCATACTGGGAAATAGAGCTCATAAATAAGATAATGGAGCTAAAAAAAGATAATGCAGCTATCTATCTATCTATATA
>JAECUM010077513.1:0-15569 GCA_016617855.1 Megalonaias nervosa
TTTTTTTTCAATCAAAAGCAGTGCATTTGAAAATGAAGAAGTTCAAACCTGCACAGCATTTGAATTTGTATTGATCACTAAACTAGACAGAACAATGTCCTGACAAAACATAGGCACCCATAAAACCTTACGTTACAAACGCGACCGAACAATTTACCGGAATCAAGTAATATAAGTCATCTGGATAAAATATAAAAAAAAAAAATCTGTGCACATTTTGCAGCTTGCGGATTATTTTGTTTTACACTGAAAATACAGATTTATGAAGATACGTGTTTGTCAGACAATTTATTTGACATCTTATAGTAACTAAATTAAACTATTGAAATAAACGATACAGTAATGCATAAATCATGTGTGAAAAACACAATCAACAGTTGCAAAATATTATAAATTCTGTTTAGAAAAAAAACCCAAAGGGAGTGAAAAACTAATACAAATTGCAGGAGATGCAAAGACTGTATACAAGAAACGAGATTGAGCTGGTATTATAGTGGAAATAAATCAACAGATTAAAAAAAAAAAAAAAAAAAAAAAAAAAAAAAAAAAAAAAAACAGAATTTAACATGGATGCGGAAAACAGTAAATAGAGGCTGCAAGTATCTACATTAGAAAAGCCAATTTCGTACAAAATATTTTAGCAGATGAAACTGTACAGCTTTTCTAAAGCCAAAGAAACGGCAACAACATTAGCTAACTCCAGTACCAACGTAACTCTACTAATAAAATGGTCTTACTCCGGAAGAGGACATCGTCAACTATAGACTTCAGATTTGGAACCCTACTGTTCTCCAGCAACTCCTTTTAACGCACTAGACTGGTTAACCCATTTTAAAAAAGTTAATTTAAGAAATGCATGTAAATATATAAAAATTTCTTTTACATGAAAGCCATTAAAGATTTGTATTTTTTTTTTTTTTCTTTTTTTTTTTTTTTTCTTTTTTTTTAAACCATATGTTACGTACATGTAATTTAAGTGCTAGTTTTAAAGTCCTTTTATTTTATTTTTGTTTCATTACATGTTATTGTAATGATAACTTTATTCACTGGATTTGAATTTTTTTAAAATGAAAATTTAGTTCAGTTCTAGTAAATAATCACTATTGCTACATTATATTTTTAGCTGACCTAGTTCCAGACCTTGGTTCAGAATTCGTAAACACTGAGAGAAAATCATTGGTCGTAATCAAGGTCATTCTTTTTTTTAATTCTTCTTATTATTGAATCTTATAGTAAGATTCGTTCAGTACAATCGAACCTGTAAATAGCCTGCGTGCTAATTGCCATATTATTTTACTGCGCTGTTCGAAATAAGTGACCACGTGACCTATCACGCGGGTCTGAAATTGCGTTTTAGTTGGGTTTAATGCTCATATCTCAGTGATTTTAATTCAGTCGTAGTTTACACTTTTAGAGCTCAAGGTGTTATTTTTATGTTGATGTCAGTTTGATTTAAACTTCTTCTATTTTTTGGATTTAATAATTTATATTCCCTGGAAAATACCAGTGCTTTTAAAAATTCTTGGACAAAGACATTATGTGGAAATTATTCGGAATTCTAAAGCCGGAATTATATTCTTGGTGACTCAACAAGGAACTGTTGACACATCAGCACAAAACTGGTTATAGAGGACGTCATCGCCTTCCATCTTGAAACTTCATCGAGATTCGAACTTGGATTCAATTAGAATTGTTTAGTGATAGGACTTATATTTTTAAATTCCAGGAATAGTGTTTGGATTAGATTCATAAACCGTAAGATCTTTTTCATATTTTTACCTTGTTTTCTAGGGAAATAAATTATTTTGTTAAATTTACTAAGCTTGTTGGCTTCACTCTTTTCTTTGTTACTTTGTACGAGCCTAGTCAAGTAACACACACTTTAATTTTGTCAAGTTGACTCTATGAAAATGTACCGGGTCATACTGTATTAGAAAAAAACTGTTTGTGACACAATCAAATGAATTGATTAGTGCAGATGACAGTATTTCGATGTGGGATTCGTTAATGCATCTGACATATAAAAAGCACCAGAACTATCCAGATCGGTATACACATTTCATGTTTGTTTCCAGGTGCGAAAACGCTTCCTGAATGTAAAATGCTTCTGTCTGATCATGTTGCATTCAAGTCAGAAAACAATGGCACCGATATCAGAGTTTAGTTTGTATCTGTAACAATATTAAAATTCCAATACATCATGACTAGAGAGAACTCAAGGGAAATTTGAATTAAAATTATGTATATAAATGTTTTGTGGAGCTTATACCTGTTGTTGTTGTGGTGGTGGTGGTAGTGTGTGTTTTCAACACACGATAGGCTATACATGACGGCCAGTATGGTGGAGGAATAATCAGGGAAAACCCGGTAAGAACCCCCGAAAGCTACAGGGAAGCTTTCTCACATTCCCACATCGGATGAGCCCGAGATTAAGACCCACTCGGACAGAGGTGACATGGCAGTGACGGGTAAAGGTGAGCGCCTTAGACCACTCGGCCACCCGGACCCACCTGTTGTTGTGTTAACTGCTTATACTAGACATTACACATATGGAGCGGTGTTTTAAATAACAGAGATAAGTGTTAAACGAGGAAATGATGAATGTAGCGAACAAAGAAAAACCTTCCGGCTAGACTTATTTTAGTTTTTAAGATGGTAGATCAAAGCATTAGATCATTTGTGATTTTATTTTAGTTATACAGGTACAAACTTGTAGTCTATTGCGACAGTAAAACATACTGTTAACAAAAGACAATGAAGCTATATAATTAAAGGAAAGCAAGGTCACGAAACAGATGAAAATAGTATTATAAAATTCCAACAATACATACCAGATGTAAAAGCGTTGTCAGTAACGTTATATTTTTGTTACTGAGTGACAATGTGATGAAATTAGTATCATCGGATACAACAACAATTTTACAGAGATCCAATAAATTGTTTATATTTTGGATAAATCCTATAATTAAGATGTAAAAACGGTATTATTCCTAAACACTGATAAACAATACCTGACAGTACGACACACAGGATATTTAAGTTTAGTCAGCCAAAACACGTGCAAGCATTTGAAATCTGAAAATACAATTTTCGCGTAAAATCCAATCAGTGTCATATATAATATCAATGATTTTCTACCTATATTATTGAATCGATGCTGTTAATTGTACACCAAGTCCGACTTGCAGCTATAAAGTGTTGTTACGGTATGTAAATTTCTTTTTTTCATAATCATTAAACATCCATTACGTTCGTTAGATAATTGAAATAAGTAATTGTATTTGACTATATCTTAGTATATTTGAGTGTACTTTAGTATATTTTAGTACATTTTAGTAACTACCTACGATGTCGTAGCCTCAACGTCCACGATATTGGAGTACTAATATTATTACTATTTAGTAACTAGGTATGCATTTTTCATAATTGTTATTATTTTTATTCCCCCAAAATTTGATTGTGCTGATGATTGCTGTTTAAATCATTTTTGTAAAAAAATAATTATTGGATTTATGTTTTTCTTATTCTTACATATTAATGTAAGTGTCTACAATTTTCCCTTGAAATTCCATACATTGCTGGCATGTGTAGAAAGAAGAGGTTATTTAAACAGTATTTTACAATATATATTATTTGCTGTTTTTCTTTAAACAGATGTAATGTAAATTTTAAGAGTTTCAAAACAAAGCGTGCCCCTCCCCCTTTAAATTTAGTAATGAAATTTAAATCATGTGGATAAATTCATTCTATATAAAGCGTTTGAGATCGCGATATTGATTACAATTCGTCATATGGTAGACTTCCGCAAATTACACCCTATCGAGACCATTTAGAATTAATTTTGTTTTTAAAATCCGTGTTTAATTCAAATGATTTTTATTTTCAGTTTGCGTTCTTGTCGAGTTGTACAGTACTGCAAAAATGTTCAAAGAGAACTAAATTCTTGTATCTAGTATCTACCATCTCGATCTTATTTCAGATCATCTGCCCAGAAGTTGTATGCTATTTTTATTTGATGTAAAAAGCACAGAAAATGATATTTTTAACAAGACAGATTTGCCATAAGATTAAAAACTTTACACACACACACACACACACACACACACAGAATAGTTACATGTCAAAGTGGATCTTCACACCAAACACACACAAATACACTGCCTTTCTCATAAAATTATAAACAAAATAAATGACGAATTATAATAAATGAATCATTATGAATGATTTAATGAGGCGCTACGACTATAATGACTGACATTAGACTGAGAAGAAAAAAATGTATTAAAACGTCTTTTATATACAGATGGTAGTAGCACTTCTCCTGCTTTTTCACTTCTCTGTCTTTTCAGTTGGTTTTGGCTTTCTAGTACCATTTGAAACAGAATTTTCCGCTGGTTGAAATTACTGATGTCTTGCTTTTTGTTCTTCGAATTTTTTAAGGATTTTCTGGAAAATTTCTTTGCGTTTCTCCTCAGTTTTGGAACCCCATATTACGCTGTTTTCGGTGCAAACGGTAGTAACTTTCACCATGCAGTGCAATCTGAAATCTTCGAACTGGAGGTCTACTGCTATAAATAATAGCTGAACCAGCTCAGGGGTATGCCGTGGCTTCCAGTCAATTTAATGTTGGTTATTAGTATGTTGTCCAATGATTCTTTCTCAGTGAGATTTTTTCTTCTTGGTTCATTTACATGGCGACGCAATTTCCCTTTTACGTGACTATCATAATATTTAGTGAAGAGAGGGTGGTCACGAAGAAGTTGCTTCATTTCTGAGAATCTCCCATCAAAGACGACGGAGTTGTCCGCATTAACCAACCCGTCGTCGCCAAACATTTATCTGACAGTTCTCTTCAGATTCCAAATCACGCTAACTTTTATTTGCATTTGGAATTTAATGTTTTTCTTCATGTGATCTGTACATTGCACCAGAGACACATTCGGGAAGGATATCTCTACAGCTCTGGTCAGGGCAAGTTCTTCATCTGTACCAAATGATACGTGCTTGTGTTGTCTTATTTCGACACTTCTAATGTTGTTCTCGAGTTTGACTGCAATGTGGGATAGTAATGTTCTCTATGTTCATAACTTGCGTCGTGCAAATACGCGGGGCCGAAAACCGAAAAAAAAAAAAATGGGATGTTTATTAGTATCTATCCTTATGATACTCTGGTTTTGTATGCTATTGTTGTGAAAAATAGTCTTCCCAAATTAAAAGCCCGGTCAGTTCCGATTGTTGGTCTCGTGCTTTTTGCTGAAATATGTAAATCCGTTATTTGGTTATCGGTATATAACATGACGAATGGCACTTTTTCTCTGACGTGTATTATTCACTTTACAAACGAATGCTTCCCACACATACCAATTATCTCTAACAGCTCATCGGCAATATTTTCTGAGTAAGTGTTTTGGTTTTGCTATTTTCTTGTCCATTCTTCTCGATACGTTTTGTTCCTTACTTGTTGGAAGTTCCGTGGTCCATTTAAAGAGTCGTCTCGTTTTAATTCGTAATAAACTTTTCTAGGTTTTGAGTAGAGCAGTCTATCTGATATTTTATCCATCGTTTTGGGATTTCTTCTCAAGTACGGCCGATTGACATATGGTTGAAAAAAACACCATCTAACTGTTGTGAATAAACTACTACCCCGATGACACTGGAAACTAGTTTAAAATTATGCACATATTCAGATTCATTTGAGATTTTCAAATTTATTTAATTATATTGAGTAGCATTCAATACATTATTCTATATATATTTTACCCCTCCACCCACATTGTATGAAATAAAACGGAGTTAATATTGTTAAGACTCTATGGTCACAAACTAAGCAATAGAAAAAAGTAAAACCAAAAAGTTTTGTAAAACTTAACAATTTAATTATCAAAGTTGTAAATGAAAATGTGAGAGGAACTTACAGTATTATGAAGTCAATCCAATCTAATCCTTATTATGGTCTATGAAAGCCCTAAACGAATGAAAAGTTCATTATAAATTTCAAAACCGGAAATATACTGGTCCTCGAAGAACCGTCACGTTGTCAAGATGGCGTTGTCCAGAATTCCTTTGAACAAGCTATGACAGTTCCAAAATAATATTATAGTCCAAATAATGATCTCTTTCTATTTCCACTGAGCAGCACAAACAAATAGTTTTTCTTCTTGAATAATATTTAAATACAACATATAACACGTCTGCAGACTACAACAGGAACACAAGAAAATGTGAATGACTCCAAAATCGGAATGAAACTGATTGCTCAGTTCTCTCTTTATATACACTGTCTATTTTGCGACTGTATTTCTCAATAGACTCCACGTGACAGAATACACTACTCACTTTGCGTCGAATTGGCCTATTCGTGTGACCTAGCCCAACCAATGGGAAGTTATAGACTTATTCTAGAAACGTCGAAACTCCATCAGCCACTGAGAAATTAAGTCATAAGCACCATTTAAGTCTTATTGTTAAGATTATTATTAATAATTGTCAGCACATACGAGAGCATTGTTTTATAGACCCTATGCAATACTAAAAACTTAAGATACTCGGTCACATAAGCAAAATTTAACTAAAGATATTTTGTACTAATAACAGCCATGAATAAAAATTATAAAATGTACCAGGAGTTACAAAAAATATTTATTTATACATAACAATATACATATAAAGGTGGTTTGCGGTAGGTTTGTGGTGTTTTGCGGTGGTTTGTGGTGGTTTGCGGTGGTTCGCGGTAAATACATTGACCGGATTGTGCGATAAAAATTATTTCAAATTTCTCCTGCTTGCGTATGTTTTTGGTGACTAAACGGCAAGGTCCAGTGGTAGGACAAGAAATTATTGAGGGCACAAAAGGAAGACAAAAGTGAGTACAAGTTTTGTAAAGAAGAAGAATATAACGACGATGTTCCCCAGACATTCTATCAGATCTGACAGTTATTGTGTCATTGTTGTCACCTGCGGCGACGAGGTCTCATGAAGACAGATCAACACAAGCAGAAACCATCAGCACACAATGTCTCTGAAGCGATCTAATTCTCGGAAGCTCAATGGGCACAAAACGAATTAGGCACACAAACAAAAAAGCACTGGCCATGAAACAAGGAAAGAATCATTTATATTGATACTATGATTTAGGAGCTGCTATAGTGAACATATACGTTATGGACCCATGGCTCTGAGCTGTTTAGTTTAAACCAGTAATTAACAATGGAAATAACAAACACGCTAACTGCTAAAACAAATCAAGTAGCACGACCGGCATAAAATGAAATATTCTGGTTAGCACTTTTAAAACCAAACACACTTCATTATCAACAGTTATAGGCCTTATTTCTATCCCCACCCCCAAAATGACCAAAAACATATATTGGCTTCATTTTTTTAAAGATATTATTGATTTTATAATAAAGAAGGGCAGGAGGAACTAGTCTAAGGTTCGTTCGGAACACTGGTAGAAAAAAAGAGCAATTTCTTCCAAAAAAAACTTTTCTTTAGCCTTTGATCTAATGGTAATTTTTCCATTCTAAAACAAAAGTATCCAACGGTGTTAGATGTCTACCTACTTTAGCTTTAATGCAGTCAACCCTTTTCAGATGCGTTTACAATACAAGCCTTTTTTATTTGGATTTATATCTTATCAGCATCATAAATCCTTTTTGAATACTTCCAAAGATTATGTTTATGGTAAGTCCTCTTTTCACCATTTCCTTGAACTTATCAATAAATGTAAGTGAAACATTTTTAAAATTATCCATTGTAAATTTATAAACATTAGACTTACATCATCATCAGTTCTATTTATTATTATATGCTCATTTTCGTCTCCGTTAACTTTACATTGTCAGAATCGTGAAGTATTTTATGATATTGAACACCTTCATATTGCACGCACGTGCACGACACAGGTCGTGCAGTATCCATCCGAAAAACTCGTTCCTATTTTCCCATACAAATGCAGTAACCTATAATTATTGTATTTTTGCTGTTGTCTTCATCTTAATATGCGGGATTTTCAAATTTGTTCTTTGAAAAACCTCCTTCACCCTCAACATTTTTTAAAAGTTCAATTAGCATAGAAATCGACAAAGCACAACTTGAAAAAGAATTGGGATTTATCAAAGACAGCGACATCAATAGCTCCATTTTATGAAGCTGATAAATACAATCAGGAATTGAATATACTGTTGCAAATGGATGATACAAAGAAATAACTGGTACAAATTTACCTGAGAAAAAGTTGGAAATGATGAAAGAGAAAGAAAGACGATGTAAGAAATCTTTGTTAATGCTAGAGCTGCAAACATTTCCAATTATTGTCAGCTGTTGCAATTTACACTGCATCGTTATTAATCAGATTATTTCTTTCAAGCATTAACTTGAACTTGACTGCATGACATCAAATGGAATTGGATACTTCACTGGATTTGTCTCATTTAACTATTTGATTGTCAGTACTACTGCAGTGATTTACGACACTGCTTGACTGCTGAGGTTACTATTGCAGATTGTCTTGGGGCTGATGCTGCTGGAACCAAATAATAACTTAGAATCTCATCACTTGGTGAGATGGACTACATTTTCTTATTTTTCTTACAAATGACCTAATTTATATACCAAACCTAAAGAAAAACTACAGCATCTACCTTTTGTCTGCGATTTATGTTTCCCCTCTAACTTCCAATGACTAACAAGAAAGTCCATTTCATATAAGTTTCACACACAAACACACACACAGACATACACACACACAGAGCTCCCTTCTCCAGGTTTCCATCTTTATCATCTGATTATGTTTTAATTTTTAAAGAAAGTAGATAGTTTAGTATCATTTCCAACACTTCTAAATTGAATATCATGAATTTTGTACTTAAATGCAAGAAAACTTGAATTCCAAATGATGTATGTTATCATGTTATGCATAACTTCCAGAAAACTCTTCAAATTTGTATCCATATGTCTTTAATATCAAGAACCATAATTTCTTAACTCTATTTTGATTGGTCAGGTGTCTTGTTGTTGTTTATTACTGATGAATAGAATCATTTGTTTCATTAAAATATAGAGTGGATCCATCCATTGCTAAGGATTGTGAGCACAACTTGCAAGCACTGTGGCAGTGAACGATTTATCAGTCACTGCAGAGTCAACACACATCAGTAGCAAGGAAGAAACAGTTAAGCCTCGATCTGCAGTTAAGCCTTGATCATGTACAAGTTTAATAACACTGAGTTTCAACAAGAGTCCCTTGATGGGACTCTAGACTGGGCAGTGAGTCTTGGCTGGGTCTTGACTCTCGACTGGGTGAAAAGAATTTCCAGGAATTGAAGATAAGACTATTTCTTCCTTTTAACTGTGCAATGCTGAAACCATTTCTGATACATTAGAAGTCTTTTGGTGAAAACCCCATGTCATAATGATTATCCATTCAGGGGGAAGTGTGACATTTTCAAGACAGTCATTATCGCAGCCATATTGGATGTATGACTGGCATGATTTTCATTTAGAACCAGCTAGGTATCATAAAAAGTCTATTGTTGAAAACAGCCATCCAGATGGAGAGGAGTAAAGATAGTAATATTTTCGAGACAAGACTTTCCATTCAGGAGTATCAATAACCAGACTTTCAAGATGGCTGCTATGGCAGCCATCTTGGATGTCAGGTTGGCCTCATTTTTATTTAGACTAGTAAGACAGCAATCGAAGTCTTTAAGTGAAAACCCCATACTAATAAGACTTTTTTTTAGGAGGAATAACGAGACTTTGAAGATGACTGCCATCGTAGCCACATTGGATGCAAGATCAGCATCATTTTGACTTAGGTCCAACTAGCCATCATGAGAAATCTTTTAGTGATAATCAAGACAAGTAGCAATTACAAGATTTTCAAGATGGCTACAATGGTGGTCATATTTGGATGTCAGGTTGGCCCCATTATCATTTAGGGCCAACTAGGCATCACAGGAAGTCTTTTTATGGAAAACAAGATGTTATTCTGGAGGAGTATTGATATCAAGATGTTCAAGAGTGTCGCTGTGGTGGCCATAATGAACATTAGTTCAGCACCATTTTCATTTAGGACCACAAAGGAATAACAAGTCTTTCAGTGAAAACCCCTTGTTGATATGACCATCCACTCAGGAGGAGTTGTAATAACATGATTTTAACTATGGCCGCCAGATTAGATGTCTGAGAAGTACTATCTTCATTTCGGACCAAGAAGACCATGTGATGGATGCATGTGCAGAGTTTTAAGGCAATCCTCCAAGTAGTTTAGTAGTGATAACAAACTTGTGCTAAAGAACTGACAGTCTTTGGATGACAGACAAGGGATGAACAAGAGACCATCCCATAAGCTCTTCTGGTCCCTGACCAGCAGACCTAAAAACACAACAGAAAATATTGAAATAAATATTATTTAAAAATGTAGTTTAGCTGCATTGTTGTTGAAGCATTTGTGCCTTTAAATAGAATGGCTACAATAGTTGCATTGCAGGATTCGCTGCTTAGAATGTCTTACAGGTTAAATATATCTTACAATATCAGTGATCAAGTTAGCCATCTTGAATGATTCAACTTCTTTTCTTGTATTCTTCTCTTTTTTCATGGTATTTTAGCATTGTTTGATATATGTTAAATACTACATATTTTTATAGTTTTTATATTGTATCATATATCCAGGATTTGTCCAGTGGAAACATTTCGTTTGTTATTTCAGATTGGACGATCAAACGATGAACATGGAATAACACTATCAATATGAAGGACATCACAACACCGTGATGACACATAACACCTTCAGGTTTTGTAAAGTTTATAAATCTTCATTAAAAGTTAATAGATAGTACATTGATTATTTCATTTTGTATGCATTTAAATATGTACTTGTTTGATTTCTTTTGGTAAGAACTTATATTCATGCAATTTGTTGCTCATCCATTCATATCAGATTAATTCTTTTGTTAAGTACCTGCCTTCGTCTCTCACACATACATCTGTGACATCTCTGTCTGTGTGGGGGTGTGTGTATATATATATATATATATATATATATATATATATATATATATGTATGCGCAAGGTAAAGGCAGGTTTTCACCCAGAAAATGTCAACTGTGGAAGTGAAAAGTAAAGGATGAATAATCTGAATTAGGACACCCAAGGCCTCACTACTAGATGTGACCTCTTCATTCCACTTTACCTTTTCATACTGATGAAACTTTGAAACACTGCCATAATGGAATGACAGTTTATTAAGGTCAATGATGTATACCTACAAACATGTCTACCAAATTTCTTTTGTCCATCTCCATTATGTAACTCCAAAACGTTTTTTAAATAATGTATAGAAAAGAAAAAAACTGCTACCATGACCTGAAAATCATCTGAAGTTATTTACATATGGGTACATAAAAACCTATTAAATTTGATTTGCTTCTTTCAAGTGGTGTTTGCCTAATTGTGTTAACAAGATTTCTGTCCATAAAGTTAAAAAATGTATTTAAAAAAATAATAAATTGCTCTATTGACTTTAAGTTCTACTTGGGTCACCTAAATACACTTACAAAACTTCATTTGACTACCTCAAGTGGTTTTTCTTTTTACTGCTTGTGCCAATGAGATTTTTGTTAAAAAAGTGTAAATCAAAAGAGTTCAATAATGCATAAAACAAAAATGAAAATTTACTGTCCATGTAGCTGGCCTAAAAATATAAACAGGCCATCTACACATAAATAATAATAAGCTTACCAAATTTCATTAGCCCGCCTCAAATTGTTTGTGCCTAATCATGCTACCCAAGTTTTTGTCAACAAAGACAAGTCCCAAAAATGTTCCAAACAAAAAAGAAGGAAAATTGCTGTAACAGCCTGAAATCTAATCATGTCATCTACAAGTAATAAAAAGATCTAATCATGTCACCTGCAGGTAAATACGAAGGTGCAATTTTAAATTATGCTGAATTTGCATATTCCTGAAAGCAAAATTTGCAGGACATATGGAAGGACATATGGACATGAAGAAATCAAGATGCAGAAAATGACCAATAAAACAAACTCTACAAATTCCACGAAATGTTTAAATTTTATTTACTTATCTGCAGAATTCGTATCTAAAGTATGCTTGATGATGCAGGTTGGTTAAGTGTTTTTGAATTTTTAGCATAGATTTAACAATTTGAGTCATATCACTACTATGACTGCAGTGTGGCAGTTTGTAGTGATGTCCAGCACTGAGGCATCTTGCGCAGACATGATGCCAAATGTCCCACCCAGTCATGTTATCCTGACACCAGGTCAACCAGTCTTAACACTAATCTCTTAATTTGCTGAGTGGCAAGCAAGGAAGCTGCTAGTACCATTTTTATAAGTCTTTGGTAGGACTCAGCTGGGATTCCATCCTGTAACCTCCTGCATCCGAAGTGGATGCACTAACTACTTAGGCCAATGGAGTAGTCCATGCAGGCTGGGAGAAATAGCAGATATCTACATTCTTTGAGAAGATATACCAAAATATTTCACAAGTTGAGTGGAAACAATGTATTGTCATAAGTTGTTGTTATAGGGTTAACGCTATTTTTCAGCACAAGATAGGTTATACATGGCAGGCAGTATAAATGGTGGAGGAAGAACCTGGGAAAACTCTGGAAAGAACCACCAACCCACGAGAAGCTACTGGCTAGCTTTCTCACATACCCACATTGGCCGAGCCCAAGACTCGAACCCACACAGACAGAGGTGAGATGGCAGTGATCCATAATGGTGAGCGCTTTAGACCACTCAGCCAATCAGGGTCCCTGTATTGTTATAAGTAATGAAGCCATGAGTAGCAATACAAAATATTTCCACTTTAAGAGATTATTTACGTTGCTGTTTCGAATTCATTTTTAGGCATTTCTTGACTGCACCTCATTGACTGCATAATTGTACACTAGACACATTTTAACAAGATCTTGATGTGGAGGGGGGGGAGAGAAAGATAAAGGTTAGAAAGAGCAGAAGAAAACTGAAATAGGTCACAGTATAGTACTGACACCAAGCTTAAGCTGTACCAAAGCTGCATCTTATAAACACTATTGCATGGATCGAAGTGCTGGCATATGACAAAATGTGATCTTTCCAAGCTCTCACCCTTGCATACCACTAGCCTCCACAGGATGCTTCATATCCTTTGGCTGACGAAAACCTTCAACTATGAAATGCTTGTGCTATGCCACCAAGAAAACATTGACAATATCAACATGAAAAGATGCTGGAGATGGATGGGGCATGTGATGAGAAAGGAGGCTGAATCAGTTTTAAGGATAGCACTGCACTAGACACCTGAGGGACAATGGAAGCATGAGAGGCTCAAGACAACAAGTCATCATATTGTTGAGGCTGAGATGAATACCCTTCACCACAGTTGGTTCACAGTAAAGAAAATGGCCAAATACAGACAGAAACGGAAGAGCTTTGTTGCTGCCCTACAAGCCAATGGGCTTAATGGGCAGCAACTAAGCAAGTATGACACTATATGAAAAGTTTTTTGGTGAAAACTCCATCTTGATATGTCTGTCTATTTAGCGGAAGTAACATCAAGAGAAGATTTTCAATATGGCTGCCATAGCAGCCATAACTGAGGTCAGATCGGCATCTTTTTCGTCCTGGAGCAATTAGACCTAATAATTAATCTTCTGGTGAAAACCCTTTTGGTGAAATAGCAATACCAAGATTTTAAAGATGGCTGTCATGGTGGTCACATGGGATGTCAGATTGCCACCGCTTTGATTCTGTACCAACTAGACACCAAAAGAAGTTTTCTAGTGAAAACCCCATGTCTATGTTCAAGAGCAGTAGTGATAACAGAATTTTCCAGATGGATGCTGTGTTGACCATACTGGATGTCAGATTGGCAACATTTTCATTCAGGACCAACTTGACATCATAGGAAGTCTCTCAGTGACAACCCCATCTTGATGTGACCATCACTTCATAAGAAGTACAGAAAACAAGATTTTCAAGATGGCTGTTGTGGTGGTCATTCTGGTTGTCAAAGTACAACCATTTTCATTAAGGACCAACAAGATATCATAAGAAGTACTGTGATGAAACCCTGTGTCAATATGACATTCCATTCAGGAAGAGTAGCGATAGCAAGATTTTCAAGATGGCTTCTCTGGTAGCCATATTGGACATCAGATCAGCACCATTTTCAATTAGGACCAACTAGACATCAAAAGAAGTCTTTTGGTGAAAACTCCATATTGATAAGACCATCCAATCAGAAGAAGTAGCAACAACGATTTTCAAGATGGCTGCAGTGGCAGACATATTCGATGTCTGAGTGGCATCAGTTTCATTTAGGACTAACTAGACCTTAGGATGAATATATTTGTAAAATTCAATGGAATCCTCTATGTAGTTTAGGAGGAGTAGTGACAATAAACTTGTGCTAATGGACAGCTGGACAAAGGACAACATACAAAAGGTCATTCCATAAACTTGTATAGTCTATGGCCAATAATGAAAAAAAGAACAAAAACAACATTAAAATGCAGGCATGTTTATACATGCATTACTATCTGTATTGCATCACAACACTTAATTGCAGAACTGTCTAGCCATAGGCCACTAGGTCTAAAGAATTTTTGTTGCTTACAAACCATCCACTGATTCTGAATGAAGCAAAATTTAACCATAATTTTCTGCTAAACAGAATAAAACACAGAAAACTAGAATATTATTCAAAAATAATTTTTTGTTTCCATATAAAGTTAAACGAGACTCAATTCCTCATAGTTGTCTCCCTCTGATTATGCTACTTTGCCAGACTGGTACATCAATTTCGATTACATTTTAAAATATGCACTCAAATATATAAGGAGTAACACTAAAGGCAAATAAAAAATGATATGCTGACAAAATCAATTAAAATGAGGCAAGTCATATGTATTTTACTGGCTTCATTTTCACAAATCTGTTGAGTTGTCCCCTTTTGTGGCTATTCTTATTTATGAAGAACAGATTTCCTGGTGACTTCTGACCAGGTGGAATCTTAAAACAACCAATATCAAAGTCCTTGACGAGAATGTATTCCAGTCTAGCTTCAATCTTCACGCAGCCTGACAGGCTTGCATCCGAAATGGAGAGGTTGTAGAACTGTACACATAAACTAGCGAGCTCTTTCAGGTATGGCACATCAAAACAAATTGGTGGAGGGTTTCTGGCTGCAAGAAAGAATGACATTCATTAGAAAAATGAATTATAAAGGCAAGGGTTTTGCAGAACAAAGCCACTTACCTGAAAGTCCTACTACGTATGTATGTATGTATGTATGTAGGTAGGTAGGTAGGTAGGTAGTAAGGTAGTTAGGTAGGTGTGTGTTTGTGAGTGTGTGACTGTATGTATGCATGTATGTATGTATGTATGTATGTATGTATGTATGTATGTATGTATGTATGTGTGTATGTATGTATGTATGTATGTATGCATGTATGTATGTATGTATGTATGTGTGTATGTATGTATGTGTGTATGTATGTATGTATGTATGTCTGTATGTATGTGTGTATGTATGTATGTATGTGTGTGTGT